>QFEQ01000330.1:8254-21879 GCA_003316335.1 Hemileccinum impolitum
ATCTTAGTATGCACAGCCTTTTTTTCATTTCCATGCTGTGCTACGCTTCTCTTCTTTCTGATCCATGCTTCCACTTCCATTCTGCCACTGCCTCATAGTGTATGCATGTTCACCTTATGTTTTCCCACACTATATCCTTTTATGGCTGCACTACCTCTGGTGCACAGACCATGTACCTAACATGTACAAACAGTAGCTAGAGTATATAAACTCCCAATAGAGTGCCAGAGAACTCCAGTAAAGTTCTCTTGGTCTTTTCTTCAAAGTTAGCCTATTAGCACTACTCAGTTTTCTTGCTTTCTCCCTCTGGTAATCAAGTCTAAACCTTACTCTTTAGAGATAGGTTTTGGAGTTGCTTCAGCTTCTCTCTGGACTTCAATTTGTTCAAGCCACTTAGTATGACTTATAAAAAATGAAAGGGGAATGTAGTGGTTCAGCCTTTCAACAGTCCTATTCAAGTGAAAGTGTATTGCTCTATGGTTGGCTGAATGAGATAAATGGTGATGAGCAGACAACAGTGCTAGAGATTGGTGAGGACATCGATGATAACAACAAGATGAGTGATAGGAAGGTAGATTGTTGCAAGATGAAGTATACATGTGCCCCTTGACAGAGGGCAAAGCTGGCAAGGAAAGGGAAGCAGTACTCAAGAGCAAAGGGCCCCTTTGAAGGAGGGAATGCAAGTAAATAGGACTAAGATACGAGGGAATTACAGGAGAGGTTTATATAGTAAGAGCCGAATACCTTAGGGCAGGGTTTGGAGTATGAAATGATTTAGGGTAGATGTGAGAGATAGAATGTTATGGAATATGAAAGAACCAAAGAAGAGATAAGAAAGTGGAAATGAAAGATAAGACTGACATGTGGTATGATGTCATACAATGATGTCATGGACTAGACTGATGTCAGGTGAGAGTTCCCACAGTCATGTGCACTAGTCACATGACCCAAAAGGAAAGAAATGATTAAGGTAAACATTGCTCAGGGATGCAATATATATGAGCAAAATGATGAAAAATTATTAGAGAGCGTATGTGGACACGAACTGTAACACTGTTCAGTCCCTCCTATTCTGAATTCACCAATTCACAATTGGACCTCAAATCTAGTGAATGGGGGGTAGTGTTATAGTTCAGGACTCCATACACCATTACTACTTTTCCTTTTTATCTTCACTCATATACTTGCATCACTGAGCAATGTTTACCTTAGTATTTTCTTCCTTCCAAAGTCACATGACCAGTGCATGTGACCACAGGAACTGGCACCTGACTTGAGGCTATACTTATGACATCACCTATGATGTCATACTTTATGGTCCTTATCTTTTCTTACTGTCATCTCCATTCTCTTCTTTTCTTCTTGAACATTCCATGACATTCTTTGTTCCCGGCTTGCCCTAAACTATTTAGGACTCAGCAGGCCTGCCCTAGAGTACTTATCTTCCCTATATAAACCCTCCTGTATCATACTTGTACTCTAGTTCTATTCATTTGGTTCATCCTCCATCTGGAGCCTGCAGCCAACTGAGTACCACTCCTCTTTCCTTGCCAGCCTAGCCCTCTGCTCAAGGGGCCACTGAATGTATCATATTGTTTCTGTTGCCGTCACTATCTTCAATCTTGTCCTCATTGTTCTCATCAATGCTGATCTTGTCAATTGTTGGTTACTCATTTCTGTGTTCTTCATCCAACTGGTTGCAACCCACAACAGGAGGTGTGGTCATGGATCAGAAGGCAGAGAAGTGTAGCACAGCACAGAAATGAAAAGAAGGCTATGCATACTAAAATAGACAGATCATAAGATATTCTTATGCCTTTGAGAAATCTGAAAGATATCAAGTGTGAGTCTATGTCTTAAGATGAAGGAAGGGAATGTGATTGGTTGAAGATAAGATAAGATAATGAGTCACATGGCCTGATAAGATAAGATAAGATCTTTGAAAATTGTAGATTATGGTGTGATTGATAGCATAGACTTGATTATAAAGGGCCATGATAAGTCATTACTGCTAGGATTTAGTGGACAAGATAGGGGTGAAAAGACTAGCTGTAGCACTCACCATGTGATGTCCTATCAGTTCTCACACATATGTCCATATCAGAGATTGTGAGTTAGATGACATTCCACACTTACAAAAGTGTATGGAACAGTGTGTGGGATCAGGTTTAACATATCTCCTGATCAATGAGAAATCTGACTCAGATTGACTTGAGGTCATGCATAAAATAGATGCTGCAAAGATGAAAAGAGATACAGTTGATGTGCAGAAAAAGAATACAGGTTACTACTTGGAAACAAATCCTCCACATCATGTACCTTATTGCATTTCATCTTGTATTCCCTGCACCTCCAAATTTTATAATTATTGCATTATCTCTCAAGCAAGGTGTCTGCCACCATCGGCGGCAGTTTCCGAGTTTCCTAATCAATCCCAAATTCAATGTGACTGCCATTATTATTACAAATGGCTGTAAATATGCTTCCCACCTCATCATCAACCACTATGACCACCACAGTCACCATCCACCTCAAAGTCCAATCTCAATCCTCAATACCTTTTCTCTCTATCCCACTTGCTGACATAGAGAGGCTCTCTATATGACCCTTCAAATGGTTACACTATGTCATGTTCAGCATTTGTGGTGCTTGTGGTGATCTTTCTGCAGTGCTTGGTGGCCCCCCAGTTGATTATGACAGCCTCTTGTTGGCTAAGCATACATACTACTATCATCCCTCAGGTCAGTGTTCTTATTCTATATTCCTCATAGCTGTCATATTCCCATTTTCTCAGCAGATTGTGTCTTTGTTGACCATGAAGCACTCAATGATCAATTGACGTCTACTCGGCACACAATATGCTCCTCCACTTTTAGAAGGGCTGTTAAAACCTGCAATATATGCTGTATCATTACAAGAGATACAAAGGCAGACTGTGACACAGCACATCTGATTCCCAGGAGCAAGAGCTCTGAGGTAATCTTCATGTTATTCATATGTCATCCATTGATGATCATCTCTTTTAGTACATCAACAAGGTGGTCGAACTTCATAGTCACCTCTATGACCTTCCACTGCCTGAAATCACTGACATCAATGATGTTCAAAATGGTGTATTCCTCACCAAGGGATTGCATGCCCGGCTTGGGGATGGACATGCCGCATTTTTAAAGGTGAGAATTCCAGCAATTTGTATTGAGGTGCTGTTGGAATAGATTATTAGACACAGAATTACGGGTTAGAGCCCAGTGATATATGGATATTCAACCCACTTCCCTCACACACTCACATTACCCTACAACATCTCCAATGTCCTCGTAATTACAACCCTGCACTTTTGGCACTTCTGGCAGGCTACCATGGTGCAGAGTTTCGTTCCTCAGTGGCTCTGGCTGGTGCAGATGTAGATGTGATATTCAGGTCTGGGATTGACCTGCCTCCAGCTATTATTCTTGACTATATTTATGGCGCTGCTGCATACAAGTGCTAGAGGACTGGAGAGGAAGGTCATCATATCATGAAGGGTTTCCATATGGCAAATTATGCTGATATACCCCTCCCAACACCGAGTCTCAGTTTTGATGATAGTCATCCTTTACAAAAAACTGAATTGGAGGATGATTTCAATGATCCAGATTACCGTCCTGAAGATGATTCTCCTGGAGAACAAGATGATCCTTCTTCTGTAATGGCAACAGCCGTAGACAAGATGAATGCATTTTTGATGTACATTAATAGGATTACACTGCAAGAGGCTGTTAAGAGAAGGGAGAAGCAAATGGAGGAGGTGGAGCTAAAGGCCCAGGAGGCTAGCCGAATCAGAGTGGTGGATTGGATGGGAAGTAGAGATTTGTAAACAGTGTTGCTTGCGGGCCACAGTGCTAAGAATGGATTCTGATTGTTAGCCACAGTAGCATGCTCATATGACATCTTGCCTCTCGTATTCCTGTCCTTGACTTCCCCCAGTTGTTCTCACTCATGGCACCATTCACAACCCCCCACTGGCACCATCTTCTTCACCTCTGGCTATCAATCTTGACAGTCTTTCCGAATGCTGGCCATCTTCCTCTGTTACTGATGTGACTTCAAAGCTGCAGTGACACGAGTGGGCCAGAACGTTCTGTAAGCACCACTTCAGGTCATAGTTGTCTAGAAGAGTTGACTTGCTTCATTACCTGTCCTGTTTACATGAGACTCAGGCATGAAATGCAGTCAAAGAATTGAATCAAGTGTGGAGACCCATCGTCTGTTCCAAGTCTATATGCAACACCACACTGCTTCACCATACAATTATCTAGTATTGGCGGTAAGCAGGGTATCATATTCTCTTGGATACCCCTGCCTTCACCAGAGGCTCCAACTTGAGGAACTGATCCTTGCCTGAACTTGCAGTATGACCTCAAAGCTTGTGCTGTAAAGAAGTAGTCAAGGTATGTATGACAGGGTAGGTAGTCCAAAGACCACCATGAGGTGCCCAGCGCAACACACCAGACAATCTGGTAAGTCATATGTTCCAACCCATGATCAAAACAGAGACACAACAGAGATTATCTAATAAGGTCATCATTGACAGCAACGTCTATGACATCTTGCATTTCAAGGACATATACTGTCCCCAAGGAAAAGAGGAGAATGGTGGTGCCTTCAGTGATCATACATCCCCATCTTGATTCTTGTTACCCACATGTTCATATGCATATCAACTCTGGTACAGCCAGCCAAGACGCAGCCAAGATGTATTACAGTCTTTACCAGCACGAAGTGCTTAAATGACCTGTGTACAGCAGACTCTGCATCAGTATGATCAAGAGGGAGAAGAACATGATCACATCAGACAAAATTGGCCCATTGAGCGGTGTTTGTATGCTGAGCCAACACAGTCCTTATTACAAAGAGGTGCATGTCAGTCATTGTAAAGTGAAACAATACGGGGGCACTTTTACTGATGAAATTTAATATGTAGAGCCATTGGGGTCTTCAGCACCCATTGCGCAAGTTCATGGACGAGGTGATTACACCTGAGGTACTGGTAATGATTTTTTGCATGCCAGAACGGAGCCTCATCAGACATGGTAGGCCCACAAGGAAAGTGGCAAGTGCGTAAGCCCCAAAGTCACAGATTTGTATATCCAATCTATATCATTATTGATCGTTGCTGATGATGAGTGCAGACAACTCAACATCATTGTCCTTTGGGCCTTCAGCCCTCAAAGCCAGATGTTCTCTCAGGCAGGAAGATTTTGTGCTATCTCACTCTTAGAGGCATTTGCTAGGAGTGATATTGCAGGTATACAGACATGTACAACCAAGATGCCCGATGGCAAGTTCTGGGTCACCCATGGGTCCAAAAAGTGGAACATCAACTGCAACATGAGTGGCATCACAGTGTGAGTATGAAAAAGGTTCAATGTACTTGTATTGACATGGACAGCATTCTAGGTGTGCAGCATTTGATCCAACCTGTTCGATACAGTTCCATTGTGGCTTGGAAAATGGATGTACACGTTCTCCATTTGATCACTGATTCAGGCTGATGAAAACCTACATAGCAGGATCCCTGTCATCCTAGTTGAGTGTGGTCAAGGCATTAATACAAAACCCAGATGATGTACTCTGCAGCAGCAGGAGCTGCATATGCCACATTTGACAATGCCAAGATGCTCGTTGAGAACACCATCAGTCCTGAGGGAAGCAGGATACTCATCACCTTCTCATATGTGCTCAGTCTAACGTAATGGACCAGATGAACCATATGGTGAGTGCTGGGCGCTTTACCCTTTGGGCGTGAAATGGAGTGGCAAACAGTGTCCGTGTCCATGTTCTAGTCTTTCAAGAAAAGTTGGTTGCTGGATGGGAGTGTAGCCTGATTGCATTATCTTCGAAGTGGGTCTTTGACAGTAAGGGGGTCACAAAGGTGGGATGGGCCAATTTGCAGAATAGATGTAATTTGTTTTCATACTTGCTGTGTGTGTTTTTGTGCAGGTTATGATATTGCTGTGATGGCACAATGTGTGGTTGTGAGTAGTATTGAACCATAGATCTAGACCCCAACATGCTATGTATTCTAAATCATCCACTATGCAAGACATGGCTCATGCTTGGTTTTGGAGAGATCTTTGCAAAAGATGTCATCATTGGATGGTTTGGCTAGAAAACATGCCATGAATGTACTGCTGCTGGTCTCGGGCTGCAGTGGTGACCATGTTGATGACCTCATAAAAAAACATGCTATGCCATTAATAAGAGGAAGTAGCGGGTTAATAGCAAGCAGGGATAACATGAGCGACAGTTATATCTGTGGAGCAACCTTGTTGTCTGTGATAGAGGGAAGGGTAGATGGGAACATATATCTGGTTGCAATCTACTATGGAATGTGGATGTGGATGTGATGGTGCTAAGGCAGAAGTTGGTGCGAGAAGAGCAAGTTGGAGGGAAGGGGAGTGGGGCATGGAAGCTTCCAGGAAAGTCATGGAAGGGTGTGAGGATGAGGTGTATTCCCACTGCTGAGATGGCGAGCCAGTTCCAACCTTGGATTTGCTGTGCTGTACGGCATGCTCTGTGCTCTTACTGTGTTTGTGCACCTTATGTGGTGCAACGTGTTCGAGAGAGCCAAGGGAGGTGAGGGAGGCAGAGAGGGAGTGGGAGACTGTCACAGTCGCAGTGGTGACAGAGGTAGTGATGTGATCACTGAGACCATCATAGGACTCGGGTGGATGTCCAAAGGCCAGGTGCTTGGCTGCTTCATGGGTATGGGTGGCTTTCCACTTGGCATGGGTGAGTTTGGCTTTGGTATGGGCAGATGCAGACTGGGCATGCCATTTGGAGAGCTAAGAGGTGTGGGTTTCTTGCCAGGACTCAGTTTCTGATGGTGGGGATTCTAGAGGTGGAGGTGGGGGTGTGGTAGTCACTGTGGTTAGCTTAGAGACACCAGGTACATTGCTGAGGAGGACATAGGCAGGCTCAAAGGGGTGCTTGAGGGCAGCCTGTTATCAATATGAGGATGCTAAATGTTGAATTTTTGTAGACACACCTAAAGGACCTGTTGCTTGCCGATGGAACTCATCAAACTTGCTTCATCTATACATAACTGGGTCAGTTATACACCACAGTAAAGGCAGTGAAACAAACTGGGGTCTTCCATAGCCTGCAATGTGGCTGATCTGGGACACATCCTCAAGGCCGATGTTTTCAAGTCCCCACACACTCTGGTCCCATCCCACTTAGGTGTAAGGCCCAGTGAAAAAGCCTTTCACCCACAATGGCAGCATGGTCAGAATTATCTAAAGGACGAATATGCAAAAAATCATTACCAGTACCTTAGGTGTAATCATCTCATCCATGAACTTGTGCAACGGGTGCTGAAGACCCTGATGGCTCTATATATTAAATTTCATCAGTAAAAGCGCCCCCACATTGCTTCACTTTACGATGACCGACATGCACCTCTTTGTAATAAGGACTGTATTGGCTCAGCATACAAATGCTGCTCAATGGGCCAATTTCATCAAATGTGATTATGTTCTTCTCCCCTTGATCATGCCGATGCAGAGGCTGTACACAGGTCATTTAAGCACTTTGTGCTGGTGAAGACTGTAATGTGTCTTGGTCAGCTGTACCAGAGTTGATATGTGTACAAACATGCAAATAACAAGAATTGAGATGGGATGTATGTTTCTTGAAGGCACCACCATTCTCCTCTTTTCCTTGGACAGCATACATCCTTGAAATGCAAGATGTCGTAGACATTGCTGTCAATGATGATCTACTAGAGAATCCCTGTTGTGTCTCTGTTTCGATCGTGGGTTGGAGACATATGACTTACCAGGTCATCTGGTGTATTGTGCTGGGCACCCCACGGTGGTTTTTGGGCTACCTACCCTATTGTATGTACCTTGACTACTTCTTTATGGCACAGGCTTTGAGGTCATACTGCAAGTTCAGATGAGGATCAGTTCCTCAAGTTAGAGCCTCTGGTGGAGGTGGGGGATCCAAGGAAATGCAATACCTTGCTTACTACTAATACTATGGTGAAGCAGTGTGGCATCACATGTAGACTTGGAACAGACGATGGCTCTCTGCAACTTGATTCAATTCTTCAACTACATTTCATGTCTGAGTCTCATGTAATCAGGACAGATAATGAAGCAAGTCAACTCTTCTAGACAACTATGACCTGAAGTGGTGCTTACAGAACGTTCTGACCACTTGTGTCACTGCAGCTTTGAAGTCATATTGGCAATGGAGGAAAATGGCTAGCATTCAGAAAGATTGTCGAGATTATAGCCATACTACTGTGGCTAACTTCACGCCTTAATGTACAATCAGAATCCGTACTTGGCACCGCGGCCTGCAAGCAATGCTGTTTACAAATCTCTACTTCCCATCCAATCCACCACTCTGATTCAGCTAGCTTCCTGGGCCTTTAGCTCCGCCTCCTCCATTTGCTTCTCTCTTCTCTTGGTAGCCTCTTGCAGTGTAATCCCATTAATGTATATCAAAATGCATTCATCTCATCCATGGCTGTCACCATTGGAGAAGGATCATCTTTAGTTTCCTGTGAAAGATGACCATTATCAAAACTGAGGCTTGGTGTTGGAAGAGGTATGTTAGGATAATTTGCTGTGCGGAAACCCTTCATGATATGACAACCTTCCTCTCCAGTCCTCCAGCACTTGTATGCAGCAGCACCATAAACATAGTCAAGAATGATAGCTGGAGATGGGTCAATCTCAGACCCAAATATTGCATCTACATTTGCACCAGCCAGAGCCACTGAGGAACAGGACTCTGCACCATGGTAGCCTGCCAGAAGTGCCAAAAGTGCAGGGTCATAATTGTGAGGACATTGGAGATGTTGTAGGATTATGTGAGTGTGTGAGGGAAGTGGGTTGAATATCCGTATATCACTGGGCTCTAATCCATAATTCGGTGTCTAATAATCTATTCCAACAGCGCCTCAATACAAATTGCTGAAATTCTCACCTTTAAAAATGCAACCTGTCCATCCCTGAGCAGGGCATGCATTACCTTGTTCAGGAATACACCATTTTGAGTGTCATCGACATCAATGATTTCAGACAGTGGAAGGTCATAGAGGTGAAGACATACAAATAGCATGAAGATTACCTCAGAACCTTTGCTCCTGGGAATCAGATGTGCTGTGTCACAGACCTTCTCTGTATCTTTTGTGATGACACAGCATATATCGTGGGTTTTAATAGCCCTTCTAAAAGTGGAGGAGTGTATTGTATACTGAGTAGATGTTAATCGATCATTGAGTGTCTTATGGTCAACAAAGACACAATCCACTGAGAAAATGGGAATCTAACAGCTGTGAGGAATATAGAATAAGAACACTGACCTAAGGGATGATAGTAGTATATATGCTCAGCCAACAAGAGGCTGTCATAATCAACTGGGGGGCCACCAAGCACTGCAGAAAGATCGCCATGAGCACCACAAATGCTGAACATGACATAGCATAATCATTTGAAGGGTCATACAGAGAGCCTCTCTATGTCAGCAAGTGGGATAGAGAGAAAAGGTATTGATTGAGATTGGACTTTGAGGTAGATGGCAAGTGCAGTGGTCATGATGAAGTGAGGAGCATATTTAGGGGTATAGTAGTATCAGCATATGACTCATCGTGCAGGGTTGATTCAGATTCAAACTACATTGACTGACTTGCACAGTCTTGCTTTTCATTCTCCAGTGGGTGGCCATCCTTTGCTGTGTATATTTCTTACCAAGTGGGTATAGCACCAACACAAGTGTATCCACATGCCTACATCTTCAATGCAATCCCCACCTTGTGTAAATCATTCCGCCTGTTACAATGACCACATCACACCTCTTGGACAAGATTCAAGTTCAGGTTGTATTGATGCTTCCCTACCACCATCATCAAGATTCATGCATTCGAAATCGAGCCACGTATTCTCAAGGCCAACTTTAAAGTAAGGTTCTGTTTAGCAAAAGTTTCATACCTTGGTTAGTGTAGTTTTTGCTTAGCTAGTGTAGTCTAACAATTTTGATGTAAGTCATGTGCCTCACCAGAAGTCATGTGCCCAACTTATGCAACCATATCACATGATCATTTGCAAATCAGGTGATCAAATTTCACCTGGTCATATGAGCACTCTAGGATCATGTGAGCACAATATCACCCAGTCACATGAGCACAATCAGCCAGTCATGTGACTACAATATCACCCAGTCATGTAAGTAGTATCCCTTCTCACGTACTTGACCTTTCTGATCCCATGTTGTGCATACAATGCACAGTTACTCAGGACATGCAACCTCGACAAGGAATGTGATGAGTTCATCATGCTCATGCTTGCACTCTTCTTGCCACTCCCTTCGATCCCACCCTATACCATCCTCACAGGTCCAGGCGGTTGGTGATAAGCAAAAGAAAGCCATTCCGTGGCAAGAGAACCAAATAAAGGAACTTATCAAGTTCCTGTTTTCTCAGAAGGCATCCTCTGGGGATAGCAACTTCACAAAGGTGATGTTCTGACAAGCTGCTGATCACATTAACAAGAAATTCCCCCGTCAATCACCAAGAATGCCTTCATCATGTTCATCCAAATGGTCAAAGGTGCATTTCTTTTCCCTGATTCATTTTAGCTGGCTGAACTATACTATTCAAAGTTAAAAGCCAACTACTTTGTTGTTTTCACTCTCAAATCCACATCTGGGGTGCATTACAGCAATGAAGATGGTGTCCTTGTCAATCCCAGCACATAGGCTATGTGGAATACATATGTGAAGGTAAGCTGTTCTTGCATATTTCTACAGCTGTGTATGAAAATGTTTCAAGGCACACCCTACCGCAAGACCCTTTGCAAACAAAGGGTTTCTGCACTACAATGACATCTACAATATTCTCCCCTTGGACAGCTCAAAAAAACGGGCACACATATTCCATCCAGGTCAGAGTGATCCCAGCAATCAGTGCTCACCACCCTCCCCTACTTCCAGTCTCCCACTGCCCAATTCCCCCCTTTCCCAAACCCCACCACCTCTCAGTTCCCTGCTGTTCTCTCAAACCCCACCATCTTCCACCTCCCCGGTGCTCTCTCAAACCCCACTGCCTTCCAGTCCTCCACCACTCTCCCAAACTCCTCCATCTCCCAGTTCCCCACCACATTCTTGAACCCTGCTGCCTCTCAGTTCCCCAGTGCTCTCTCAAACCCAAGTGCTTTCCCATTCCCCACTGCTCTCCCAAACCCCACCACCCCACCACCCCCCAGTTCCTTCCCCTTCTCTCAAATCCTACCACTGCCCAGTTCCCCCCCCCCTTGCCTTGAATCCTGCCTCCTAGTTCCTCCCCCTTACCCTGAATTCCTCCAGCTTCCAGTTCCCCCCTGCATATCATCATCCACAAGCCACTCTCTCTACCATATCACTTCTGCTCAGCAATCCCAATCTAATAGTACCATTGGCACCATCTTCCTTTCTCTCCAGTGATGCCTCTGCTCCAGCCTCGCCATTGGCAATGTTGGTGGTCACCAGTGTCAGCTGCAGGAAATCCAAGTAGCCCACAAGTGCATTCACTACAATCAGCAGTGATACAAAGCGGACTGGCAGTGACACAAAGTGCTCATGGCCACTCACAGCTGCTTTGCAGGCACAGGTAAAAGCAGGTGATGCAATGGAAGACATCGCACTGACACTCAAGAAGGTTTCCCATAAGTTGGATAGTCTGAAACAAGCAGGTAAAATGTATTGTATCAACTGGGTTGCAAAATGACTCAATACACTAAACTGAGACTCAGCTAAGAACTGATGATCCCATCAGCTGTGCTGCCAAGTTGATTAGTGCCCTCAATATTGATGATGGTGATAAGATGTTGCTTGCTGATTACATGTCCAAACCAGACAGTATGAATTCTGTCAAGTTTTTTATTGAGTTTGAAGGTCCAGCTTAGAAGAAGTGGATTGATAAAAAACTACTAGAGCTGAAAGAATATTCTTGAACTTAGTATATTGCATGTTCTTTGTATCAGTACTATCAATGCTATCATCATGCCTGGCTATTATGCAAACTCTGCAGCCTGGTACAGTCCAAGCTCTGCTTGATATTCCTGCCACATCTCCTCTGCAATCTGTTCATGCCTAGCATCAGCTCTTTGTCATTCCTCTGCATTAGCTGGTCCTTCTGCCAACATTCCAAATGTTTCTACATCATCCTCTGCTGCCTGCTCCAGTGCAAGTGGACCAAATTCATGGTTGAAAGGGGGTTCAGGTTCGAAAGTATGAATAAAATTGTAAATAACACAGAGAGCTGCAGGGATTCATGCCTGTATCTCTATATTATATTCAGGAGGAAGCTGAAGGATTCACCATTGGCACTTTAAAACACCAAAGATCTGCTCAATAATGTATTGAAGTGTTGAATGTCAAAGATTAAAAAGCTCCTCTTTGTTTGTGGGCCTATGAAATTTTTAAATATTTAAGAGTCTAAAAATTAGATCAACTTGAACACTATACTGTAAGTTTGCCTGGCATCATTCCTTTAAATGATAGCAAACACCATGATAGGGTACAAGCAAGGTATCACAGGATCCAAACCCTGCATCTCCAAGGAGGTAGTGTCCCTCTGGCACTTGAAAGTCATGGGCACGAGCATCATTCCAGAGAGTTGCATCAGAAGAAGCTCCATCCCATCCAGTCATTGAGTATGTGAAGTGAAAGTTGAAATCACAAGCAAAGAGACAGTTTTGAGAGAGGAAACCTTTACAGTTGCGCATTAATTGGGGATTGGTAGAGATGGAATCAGAAATTGGAGTATCAAATGTTGGTAACTTGACTTGAGATGAATAGAAAGGTTGGGATGAGAAAAAGATGGTCATCTTCTTGAAATATCTGTAGATATTATAATAGATTATAATAGCTCAACAGTCAACAATTAAGAAAGAATTACAATGATTATGACTTACTTTGTAATGGTACTTAGTGAATGTTGGAACCATTTAGCAACAAGGCGTGAGCTAAGCCCTGTAACACAGGTATACAGAAAGATTCTTAGCTGTTCTTCAACAGAAATCCCATGTTGAGATTTGGTAACATCATGATCAACCAGAAAATGGACAAGAGCAGTGAAAGCATCATGGCTCACACCAAGATTGGTACAAATACAATCAGGATGACCATTAAGTAGTTCAATCATCCATCCTTCTCCAGTCAAGATTGAAGTATAATAGGGAATTTGAGGAGCTTGAGAAAGAAAGATCTGCTGATAGAGATATGCTGCTTGTATAGCTAGCAGCATAATCAAAAGTACTATGCGATTTCTGGGGGTTTGGTGGATGAGTTGAGCCTCAAGATCCATGGTGGTGGGATGTTCAGAGGGTATCTTGATGATCAGATCAGATCAGTGGGTGACTTGAATTGTGGCTGTGTGGGAAAATGCTACCCTTTGCACCATCTCCCACAACTGTGCTGTCACCCACTCGCTAACTCCCTATTTGTGCCATCCACCCGTTCACACTGGGACTCCCCCACTTGCACCATCCTACCTGTTTGTACTGCCCCCCCTCTGTTTGCACCCTCCCCCCCATTCACACCATCTCCCACAACTGTGCTGCCACCCACTCGCCATCCCCCCATTTGTATCA
>QFEQ01000330.1:21941-32181 GCA_003316335.1 Hemileccinum impolitum
GCCCTCCCCCCCATTTGCACCATCTCCCCCAACTGTGCCACCCCACCTGCTCATGCCCATTCATGCCATCCACCACTTACACCATCCCTCCCTCTATTTGTGCTGTCTTCCAGGACCCCCACTTGTGCCATCACACCCATTCCCACCTGCCCTCACCTGTTCACATCATCCCATCTGTTCACACCATCCCACCTGTTCACACCGTCCCCATTCGTGCCATCCCACCCATTCACACTGTCCCCCCATTTGTCACCCTCGCTTGTCCTCATGTGCAAACACAAATGGGAATGCACAACACACTCCCATTCATGTTTGCATATGGGCATGGCACTTGTCATCAACCTCCTGCCTTATCAATAGTTTTTTTTACTTGTACGGTAGAATAGGGGTTGAGAAATTGTAATTCATTTGCCACATCATGTGACTGACTGAGTGGCTGTGTGAGCTCACATGACTGGGTGATATTGTAGTCACATGACTGGCTGATTGTGCTCATGTGACTGGGTGATATTGTGCTCACATGATCCTAGAGTGCTCATATGACTGGGCGAAATTTGATCACCTGATTTGCAAATGATCATGTGATATGGTTGCATAAGTTGGGCACATGACTTCTGGTGAGGCACATGACTTACATCAAAATTGTCGGACTATACTAGCTGAGCAAAAACTACACTAACCAAGATATAAAACTTTTGCTAAACAGGACCTAAGTCCCCAATTTCAGCATTATTCAGGGGCCCCATATACTTTAAACATGTTTCCTGATGACAAAGCTGCACATGTGCAACTTCACCACCCCCACATGGTCTGGTGGATCCTATGAACATAGCACTTATTAGACTCTACTCACAGATAGTCAAGGAATAGCAGATGGAATTCAACACTAAGATGGATCCAGAGACATTCTTCAAGCTGTTTGGTGACAACACTCACTTTCTCAGCGAGTGAGTTTCCCCACTTGGTCCCTTGGTTCCCAGTTTCATTACTCACAACTGCTGCCACTATCAAACCCCCTCACCAGTGGTCTCATCTGGGTATATGTCCTTGAGCGCAGATGTGCCATCCCTGTTCTCTTATCTCTCCTTTCCTCCCTTGACGGCACTCTCATTGGAGCAAAAAGCAAGGTACAGGTCAGAATGCTGATCTCAGCTCTTCATTTCCAGTTCTCCATGCCCCATCTCCAATCTCCCATCCGTTGCAGGCGATAGCAAATTCAATAGTGGCTCTATCCACTCTGTCAACTCTGCGGTGCTCAAGGCATTCCAGCTCAGTCTCAAGATGCCCATTGGGTCTTCGCATGCACTCCCTCCCTCCTATGGGTCCTCAGATGCCTGTGGGCCTGGATTCTCTAGTACACCATGTAGCTTCACTATTTCAAACACCTCATCTGGGAAAATTCAGTTTCACGCATGTCCACTTCCCAAAATGCACTTGGCACCCGATATTGTGCTGCATCTCACCAAAGCTGCACTCCTCCGACAGGGCCTCACCATGGATGGCACACCTCAAATTGAGTTTGAGACATGCATATCATTGGTGAGTACCGGGCATGTTCCTTTACTGCTGAAGGACAAGGAAAATGAGATGACGGAGAAAGAGAGGGAGAGTTTGCATGAGCTCAGTTTAGCAAGACAACATTGGCAAAGGGTGATCGCTGCTGTGGTATTCCAAATGAGGATGGAAAAAGGCCAGGTAGGTACATACTATTATCTCCAGACCTTTTCTTGATTACTTGCTAGGGTAGGCATACACTGCCATATCGCCACACACGCACAACACCATGCATTCCTGCACAATCTGGCTTTGTCTCTACTCTATTTACACAAGAACAGACCACTGCCATGCTTTCCAATTGTCGCCTGCATGGGATCACATCTGGAAATGCATACCTTGCGCTCATGCAGGTGATGATGACTTGTGTGCTCTATTGATGATACTTGCACAGTGAAATGTCAGATGCAGAATGGATGTATCAAAAAAGATAGCCATATCGAAGTTTTGGTCTGGTCAATCTGTGCCCCTATCTAGATAGATCATGGTACGAGAAGGGCAGTGGAGATGAATTCATGGTTTCCATCAATATTTTTATTTACCAGCTTCTGTTCATGATGCTCGGTAGAAGGGAACTACATGAGTATGATAAAGAGGAATTGTCAAATGGTGCACCACCATTCCCTGATCTGCTCAGGCTGGTTTTTGCATCACACTAAGTTGGTCAAGAAACAAGCAAATGTGTTTTTTGGTCATCCTCTGTTTTTCAAGTTCATATGTATTGCCAGTCTGGAATATGCTCATCTCACACTCGCCTATGCTCTGCAGTGGACAAAGCACATCAAGATTGCCAATGGAAACCCAGACGACGTGGACAAGGTTCTAGCAGTCACCAACATGTCATCTGTCACTGTCTATGGAGGATCTACCCTTGGTAATGTCCATCTCTCTATTTCACTGATCAGTTGATTATCCAATGACAACCCTTGCCATTCTTCACCACTTCCACACCCTATGGCAACCCCACATCCATTCTCAGCCACTTGCTCAAATCCAACCTCAAAGCCCTTCTATATCTGCCACCTCAAGATATTTGGGCTTCTCAAAGCTGTCACAGATCCTTTTCTCTCATGTCATAAAGGCAGTGGTGAATTCCTGTCGTCATTGTCTTGCTAGGGAAAAACACAAGTTGTGCCTTACCATTGACAAGATCACACTTCCTAGGGGATTGTTGATATGCTTGACCAGGCCTGTAGAATCATCAAGGCATACCCCTGTACTGGTGTTGAGTGCATCAGTAAGTCCAAATCAAAAGACACATTCTTGTAATGTGTAGCATCAAAGTCAATAACACAGAATGTTAGATTTGTGCCCGACTTGGCTGATAACCCCATGTGAGGGCCAGGTTTTTAAATGACTATATCACACAAACTACAATTTTGGTGATCAGTGAGCCCTCAAGTTCTACATATGCACCTAGACTTCAATGCTTGAATCCACTGCTGGCAATATATGCCCAATACCATTTTTGACTTGCAGCGCACCACCCCTTTCCCCATTGGATAATGACAAGAAATGTCATCGTAATTGTAAGCCCGACAAACACGGCAGAAATGAATGTGTTCTGGTACCCTATGTGGAGCCATGGCATGATCTCATATCTCTATAAAGTGGCATTACTTGAGCCATCCAAGGATCACAACATCAATGCCAACTGAACTGTCTAACTCACAATCGCAAACAACAGTGTATTCTGCAACATGGTATGGCATAAGCATGGCTCAATTCTGAAACACATCTAACCCACATACATACCCATACAAGGATGACTGCCATCATGATCTCTCCACTCAGATCTTTATATGCATCAAGAGCATACCTGATCAACAGTGCAGATCCAATACTGGTTGAGTACAAAATCATGCCGACGAGCGCCAGCCAGCATACACCCCTGGATGTGCTGACACCCCAGAGGAGTAGCGAGACAGGACAGAACAGTAGCGAGACGACCATAAGCTACAGATGGTGCTCTGGCTCATGGATCCCACATGTGCAATGGGTGAACCAGATGGCAAACCAATCACCTACCCAGCCGCTGTAAAATGTCCTAGAGTTCAAGGTGTGTGGTGATTTACTAGACCTTGGATGGGACTGGTGACATACCTGAGTAACATGCCGATCAGGGGTCCGACGTAGGCTAGGCCAACAAAGCTCACGTGAAAGTTGTAGGGTGGGTCACTTGGTATCAAGGAGCATGTGGCATTGAGTATGTTATACCACACCAGGCAGGCGCCACATTGAAACCTGGCCCTATGGCATGTCAGTATCATCCTACTATTATGTCATCACACTTGATACTTGCCAAAAGATCACCGGAAACTGGAGAAGGATGACTCGGCTGCTTCACTGTTTGTCTGGACAAAGTTTGTCTACTCTTGATCCAGTCACGAATTGATCTACAATGAAACACTGATGAATGCACCTCTTCCATGAAAAGAAATAGGATAATAAAAGCCCCAAATTTGATGATTGCTGTCCAATACATAACCCAATGCCACCTCTGACCATCATAGATGAACTTTGCAAATGCTCAGAATCTGGTATGTGTCAAGATATGGCTCACTCACTCCAGCAATGAGAGGAGCAAAATAATTTGAGCTTTGTGCTGTGTTAGTGACAGGAGACACATGTTGACTTGCTCACAAACCCAAATAGAAACAATATGTACATCCCAATGTATAACCCTCTCTTGTGAGCATAAAACTACATGGTGATAAGCCCTGTAGTCGTGTCCACGGGCATAATGGTACACTCATCACATCTATAATGCTGACCTCATAAAGGCTTTCAACAGGGGTGCAAAGATAGCCTTGGATGATATTATTTGCAATACTGCACACAGATGGCATATCACTTTGTTTGCTTTAGGAGAAAAACTTACCATTGACCCTCTGTTTTGATGTATGGTGTCCAAAGACACATTGACTTTGGAAAGACTCATCCTGCCAATCTCAGGAATGACATACAGATATGAACCATGTTTCCGAGAACCGAGAATAAATAAATGCTTCGCTTTCCAAAAGTCAATGCGAGGGTTTGATTTATAAGTGCTCCCCATCCCAGGACTACAACCTAATCATGAAGGCCATGCACGGACAGTGATCCTGAGATGAGCACATACATAGGAACACTATAGAATGAGAAAAATAGATCAAGGGTATGTGTGAAGAAATCACTTACTATAACCAGTACCAGTATTGAGGGTTGATAAAGGTATGCCCATGTCATTTGCAATAGGCTGGAGAATGGAATACAAGACTGTCATGCCAATGCCAATAGCACTAGTGTCTATAAGTCCCATGATGTCAATAACAGGTATAAAAAGGATTGATTCAAAAACAAAAGGTAGATGCACAGACCATAACACAAATCACTTGTGTTGTCTTATAATGCCTGGACCAGTTAAGAGGGTCATTGATGTTGTTGGAAGGCATAGGACTTAGCATGATGGAGCTATCCTTGTCAGCATGGACAACTGTCGATCTTTCCTGCACATTGATAAGATACATGGAGCCAGGAATGATTGTGTTATTGATGTCTTGCATCTTGAGTGCTGGACCTTGGTTTGGGATCTCTGACGAGTCCGACATGGTAAAGTGGGGATATGAGAGTAGATTCCAATAAAGAGAAGTCTTGCATCTTATGAGATGGGAAGTAAAGAGCCTGGGAAGCAGGATGAAAACAAAACATTGGGTGATAAGAGAACTTGAAAACCCAACTTTAAAACAGTCCTATGACACCCTGCACTTTTTTTTTGCAATCAGTCTGTGAAGCATAGTCATGCCCATTCTGTAGCTCATTTTCAAAACAGATCATTGAAGCATGCTCAGAGTCACTGGAAAAAGACCAAGGAAAGGGTGCCATGCACAACGTCATTGGATATTTTGGTAAATGGTGATGCACCATGTACCATCATCCTATTGGCACAAAGTGAATTTGATAGCATAGAGTATGCTCATACAAATATTTCTATGAGGCAATGAAAAAAAAAGAGATTCATGACAGGTCAATGATGTTGAGATATACAACCTCCCTCAAGGTTCACCCTGACTGACACCAGCAAAGCCTGGCCTGAAGTCGCTGGGTGCACCTTCCTTCCTTTGGTATTCCTGGTTGCCACAAGGCAGGCGCAAAGTGCCATTTTCACCAGTGCTGGGGCGAACAGCAGCCGGCTTCGGGGGATGTACCGCCCACTTGTGTGTCACAGGCATGATCTTGCTGGGGAGGTGCAGCCTACCCAATCAAATTACATGTGAGCCTCACACATGCATCCAATTCAATGATTGTAGTGGATGTACTACTCCCGGAGGTACTCCATGCTGTTGGGTGTAAGCACGTAGTAATACCACTTGTTATAGTTCAGGCCACATATGCCCCTATTTATTCTTTTTCCTTCACTCATATGTTTTACATCACTAAGCAATGTTTACTTAGCACTTTCTTCCTTCCAAAGTCATGTGACCGTGGGAAGGTTCATGTGACCTGAGGCTGGATCCATGACATCATCAATGATGTCATGCCTCATGTCCTTTCTCTTTCTCTCATATTCATCTCTGTCTTCTTCTTTCTTTCCAGAACATTCCATCGCATTCTATGTTCTATGCCTGCCCTTAACTAATTCAGACTCAGATGCCTGCCCTAAGGTACTCAGTCATAGTATATAAACCCTCCCTGTAATTCCTTCATACCTTAGTCCTATTCACTTTGTTCCACCCACCATCTGGTGCCTGCAACTCAGTGATACCACTTACCTTTCTTCTTGCCAGCCTAGCCCTCTGCTCGTGGCAACTTATATGCTTTATTGTATCTGCTTGGTTGCTGTTCCCATATTTGACCTCATCCTCATTGTCCTTATCAACATCAACACCACCAGTCGCCATCTCCTCATATCTGTATTTCTAGTCCAGGTCATCATTGCAGCCCACAATACCACTGCCACGAAAACTGGGTCTTGACCAGGCCTTTGGAGGTCAGGCTTTGCATCACCTTGATGACCTCGAGATTGGGCATGTCAATGTCCTTGTGTTTAGGCGCATTGAAGTCTTTCTTGGTGATGAGAACACCCTCTGTATCCTGTTCATGTTCGGTCGCAAATTATCATAAAGAGAGGGTCATGTTAGTGCATAAGGAACCATGCAGAGATAATAACCATGCACCCTTGAAGAGATTTTTGTAGATGACGTGCCTGTTCTTCTTGGAAATAAACATGCTAGGCTAAACAAGTTCTTGGGTTGAGAGCTGCTAAGTCTGGACCAATGTCAGCACAAGCATGCATGAAGATAAATGGGACAACACACTGTGGGACTTGGCTCACACTGGCTTTGGCTATGAAGATGTGGCATTAGCAAGATCATCTGTACATACATCTAGCCATCCAGGCTCCAGCACTCAAGGACATTTCCATCAGTAGAAGTTCTCTTGGAAGACATAGAAGGGGAGATATCTGGTACTCACTAGTAGATTTGGATGGTGAGAGTAGCCTTCAACCAGGTTTCAACATTGAGCAGAACAATGAACTCAGAGTGCTAACCTTTGATGAGTAATGGCAGAATCCAAAAAAATGCCATGGCTAGCAACATACAAATAAGAGACTACAGTGATAGCCAGATAATACAGATATAAATTGAAGATAAGGATTAGCAATGGTATGGTAGATCTAAAGGGATCTCTATCTCCCTCAGCCCCAGCCCTGGTGAGCAGTCCACAGTTGAGAACCAGACATTGACTCCATCTCCACTACTTGTGGCACCAGCATGCTGCAACATTGAGCAAAGGTCAGGCATTGATACAACCAATCTTATGGATTACTGTCACTAACATACCTTTGTTGTCGTTAGACTTCTGTCTGGACTACAGAGCTCAAATTGGCACTGACCTGGACTGAGAGAGGCATTATTCCACCTTTCAATACATATGAAGAGACCTCAAGCACGCCAGGGTATGGAACCTGCTGTACAGGTATCACGTTCATACTATAGATCTTTAGTATTCCTAAGTTTGTGCTGAAAATTATTGTTAACTCTGTCAAACAAAGCTGAAGTGTGCTTACCAAGTATGTAGATTGAAGTCAGCAGGGTCTGAAGACACAAGATCCTAAACTAGCAGCAAGTGGTTCCCATGCATCCAGTGGCTCTGAACATTGGCGGTGGCAGAGGTATTATTCAATGAACTTGTTGCAACTCCTTTCTGACCAACTACTCCAACCATTGGTGCTCTATTTGTGCAGTCGGCAATGGATGAAACCCTCCGTATCATGTTTCTACTGCATGCTTCTTTGAAAGTGCAGAATGCATTCACTACATCTGGCATTGCCACCCAGTTGGGCGGGGATGGCTCTGTTACAAGTTTCCTGTTAGACACTACAGTCGGATCTGTGACAGATTGACAATGATCACAATGGATTTTGTTTTGTGAGCAAGAAACCGAGGACTGCATCTCCACCTTCACCACCCTGTTTGGTGTATGAATTGAAGCTGAAAGGTCCTGCCCACATTCCAGTCTCCTCTTGAGGTTCATGTTTGTACCTGCTTTATCATCATTGGCTTTCCCCAGGGGCACCAATAGTGGAGACATCTCATAGATGGTAGAGGCTTGATCAATGCAATTGTTGGGTTGCAAGATTGATAAAGACTTTGACAGTGCGTGCATAGAGCCTAATAGCATCCATTCTGGAGTAGGTTTTGACATCATACTTGGATGGCCCCTAGGTATATCACTGGTCTCATGGCTCTTCCCATTATCCAATTTACCAGTTTTCTGGCCTTCAAATACCATCGAAAGAGAATCAGCTCCTTCACATAGGAGTGCTATTGCTCTTTCAGACTTTGTTACTAGTAACTTGATCACTATGACAGAGGGGTCGATAGGCTGACCAGAAGTAATGGCCCTACTATTAGATTCCCCTGTGACCAAGAAATTAGCATGGTCTTCGGTGCTGGGCACCTCAAGCGATTCTGAGACGCCCTTCCCACTTGAGGAGTACTGAGGAGTCTCATATAAAATCTGGGTCAATAGTATCTTGTTTGCTTGGGAAACCTCTCTTACAGTGCTTGGGCTTGAATTGGCGACTGGGTTGGTGTTGGCTACTGGCATGCCAGTTTTGCAAACCACTTCCGAAGCTGACACTATGATTAGTGTCTGATCTCTGCCAAGGGGTGGCTCGGTGTCAACTGTGGGATAACAAACTGATTGCTGTTACGGATGGCAACACACACGGGTTGCACGAGAAAGACGGATACGAGTAGGCGGCGAGAGACGAAGTCGACGTCGACGAAGAGGACGAGGACCAATTGGAAGATTGGGACGGCGACAGAGACGATACGATAGAGCATGCAATAGAGCCCCTTGACAGAGGGCTAGGCTGGCAGAGAAGAGAGGAGCGGTATCACTGAGTTGCAGGCTCCCTGGTGAGGAGGGTGGAACGAAGTGAATAGGACTAAGGTAGGAGGAATTACAGGGTGAGGTTTATATACGTATTCTGACTACCTTAGGGCAGGTTGTCTGAGTCCGAATTAGATGAGGGCAGGCAAAGATAGGATATAGAACGTTCTGGAAGGAAAGACGGAAATAAACGTGAGAGGAAGATAAAGGGCATGAGGTATGACATCATTGATGATGTCATAGGTCTAGCCTCATGTCACGTGACTTGTTCTAGACATAGATCACGTGAATGTTCCCGCGGTCACGTGTACTGGTCACGTGACTTTTGGAAAGAAAACTCGACTAAGGTAAAACGGTGCTCAGTGATGCAAGCATATGAGCGAAGGATAAAAGTGAAAAATAAGGCGTACGCAGGCCCGAACTATAACAATTGCAAATCTTCGATAGATGGATTCAACAGATAGGATCTATCTTCACTGGGATCCAAGATTCCACATCTTGATGCCTTGTCATTCTGGCTCCCCATCTGATCGAGCATGCCCTGCTCCAGCTTCCCAGCTCCCGGTGGTGTCAAGTCCTGCCCCACTACATTCATGATGTAGTTCATGTTGAGAACCATGGCAGGAACAACTGGACATAATATTTGAGGGGGTGAACACATTGCAACATCCTTGATTAGCACTACAGGAATCATAGGATCCATCTCCATGAATCACACCTCTTCTCAGGTTGCTACCAACAAGGGAAGATTGACAATTGGTTTTTTGGTGAAAGGTAATGAGAATTGGACAAGTATGCCAGTCTCTTTGACTCCTTCACTAGGTATCACCCAAGGGACTGGCTGAGTCACCTGCACAGGCAATGTTGCATCCATTGGGGGATTGAAAGGCACCACAGTGATCTCTATTGGCCCAACACCATCTTTCTCAACTGGGCTATCAAGTGGCCCAAGACAAGTAGAACATTCATCTATATCAAAGGCACTTAAGAATGCCCACTGACAATCTGCTGCACTTGGATCATCACAAATAGTGAATCACACATTTTTTCCTAGGGTTGATGTCTCCTGCAGTATGGATAAGTTCGTCACAATTGTGATTTCCGATAACATTTCTGATTTCAGGACTATGATCATTGACAAGATTCCATGAGCTGACAGTTTGATCCCAGTCTGGGTCTTCTCACCCCCTATGGTAGTCCATGTTGTCTTGGCAGAGGTCATTACCTCCCTGTAGAAAAACCATGTGTCCAAAGTTGTCCGTCTCCTGGTTGACATCACAGGAATCGCCTACTATTACCTGGCTTT
>QFEQ01000331.1:6494-61595 GCA_003316335.1 Hemileccinum impolitum
AAGGGGGGGGGGAGGTGACAAGACAACGACAGGGAGAGGGAAAGCTCAGCGCATATACAGAGGAACTGCGCGCTACAGGATCAGCGACACAGAAGGACGGAATGGATTCTTACAGGATTAGGTATGGATACAGGGACTGTGAATAAAGTTCCGTTGGTTGGATTTATACAGTTTTGTAGGTAGACTCGATAAAAACACGTTCTTTCGCGTCGGCGCGAACAAGAAACCAGTCGACGTTGTGGAGCGAGTTTGATGCAAAGAGAAAGCAGTCAAGATTGGTCAGTTGTGTTTCAGAGCCCGTAATTAACTGCGCTTTATTTGTCTTTATTTGGTTACTGTGGCACTAGGACTGCCCTAATCACCTCCTCCTGATGCGCCAGCCACAACCCAAAAGCAAGCGACCGAAGCCACCGGTCATAAAACTCTTTTTTCTTTGCGGACGACTTGAACGGCAGCGTCGACGGACTGTTTTTGAGTGACGCGAAAAAATCACTCGTACTAAAGGGCCTCAACCGTGCCTTGCCTGCACTGCGCTCCAAGGGGGACGGCATGAGCGTATTCAGATACCGGTTCAGCGGGACGAGCATGGCGTTGGTCCGCGCGCAAAAGTGTCTGCGCATGTCCAACGACGCTTGGATCTCTGTTTGCTCGATCATCATCACAACCTCGCCATGGAGGAATACAGCGACGTACGGTCTGCCTCCCGACCAGCACACGCCTTCTCAAGGGACCTGAGCAGCTCCCGGTCCTTGGAAATGTATCGTCGGTGCGTCTTTGTCGTCCATCCGGGAGAGGGTCCGGCAACAACCGTGTGCCTCCCCCTGCGAGACCTGGTGGCTTTATGAACCATGCCAATGACGAGGGCAGATCACACTCACTGCGACTTTCGTCCCACGCTCAAGAGGTGCGGCCAGTGCGCGCACGATTTCTCGAAAAAGGGATTCGTGACACCGATGAGTAGGCCCGTCTTAGGAGGGCCCTTGTTCACCAGTAGACCGTGATCCTTGTCGTGGATCGTGAAATATGGACGAATGTCCGCGGCAAGCGGGATCTGTGCAAGTCATGACGGTGTCGGTAGCGCAGAAAGAGATATACGAGAACGACGGACCGGGCGCACCAAGTCACGTAGCCACCACACAGCTTGGCTAGTCATTGACGGAGATGGTCCAAAAACCAGGATGGGCTCACACAACACCAGGCATTCCCACAGCGACCACAGATGCGCCAGCGATGCCTCGAACAGGTGTATTGGTGGTGGGTCGAACGGTCCGGAGGATGCGAGGAGCTACATGGGGTGTGAGTTAGACAGAAAGCGGGTAAACATGAAGTAGGGGTACCAACGTGCACGGATGGATTGAATCGCACATCAAACGTACTCGTTTCGGCGAGTTGCTGGCTGTCGGGACTGAGAGGCAACTCGACATGAAGCACAGAACCCAAAAAACCGAGTTCAACAGTCGAGCCTGGCGATGGGCTTTGCCTTTCTTTGGCATCCAGGGGCTCAGCAAGGGTGGAGAACACGAAAAAGAGGCGCCGTACCAACTTGCAATGTTGTAGCATGCTGTCTCGAGCATCGGAACACCATGCTTATGGAAAAACGGACCAAGCTGCGAGATCATAGAGGTATACAATGCAGGATATTGATGGTAAGTGAGGAGGACCAACGAGGACTGTGACGATCCCGTCAATTCATGTAATAATTGCCATACTATCCTCGAACTTCACCTGTTGGTAGCCACGCTTCGACATCGGATCTCTCTTTTGGTAGAAATGTGAGAAACCATACATGAACCCATCCAAAGGTTGGGGACATCGTTCTTCGCAAACATCTCCCCCAGGGTCTGCGGACTTGGAGTATACCCTGATCCTGAATGAATGCACCTCCGATCCCTGTTCAAATTGCAACGAATCAGGGAACGAGGAGAACGCGCTTTTTGGAAAAGAAAAAAAAAGGAGCGTCAGTTTGACAAGGAATATGTTTGATGAAAGACAAACATGTTTTCCCTCTCTGAAGGAGACAGGTACATTGGTGGATGTACTGCTCGCACGACCGGTCCGAGATCAAGGTCGAATTGCACTAGGCGCAAAAACGTTGGTCATCTTTGGGGCTGAGAACGTTGTCTACCTTACCGACGACAAAAGTGAGTACCCATTGTTGCATCTTTTGCGTTTTTTCCACACTGAAAGCGAAACACGGGGTGTCATTTTCTGTACTCGTATGTCCGGACGCGGTGGACGGGAGGTCAGGCAATGTTCTCGATCTCGGGATCGGTTGGTGCACGGCGAGTAGTCTATCCTGCTGCGCCTCCGTGACTTGTGAGAGCGAGGGTGATCTCAACGAACTATGCCCTAGGGTGTCGAGCTGCAGCTGAGAGGTCGGGCGAGACATTGAGCACGAGATGTCGGTATCAGAGATACTCAGAGAGCTTCTGCGAGAGTGGTAGTACAGCCCGATGTCCTGTTCCTCCAGGGCGTCGGGAACCTGGGGGTTCGAGCTCATGGCGAAAACTCGGGACAATGTCTGGGCTCGGATCGGATATGGCAGGCGGAGCCTTTCGAATCTAACAACCGTACACAAACACTTGAACCATGATATGATCGACCATTTTCATCCAAACTTTCCGCCGAGTCTCTCCATCACTCCAAATGTCGGCCACGTCACAAATAATGCGGGTGATAATTGGGATGCATTCGGCATCGAGGCACAGTGAGAAGCAATCTCGAAATACGGTATCGCAGGCAGGGTCTGGTGAATACCCCATCTTGTCTTCTTCCAGGAACCTCTGCACCGACGCCATGTAGGGAAACTGCACACGCACTATGCGCCTACGTTGAGCGCGACGCATGCGATTTGGACCCGCCCTTTGTGGACGACCTCGACGAACCCCTCGGTGTGATCGAACTGGGATCTGGCACCGGCTTCGTTGCAGCGCACATCGCACGTACGATACGACGTGCTGCCAAGACAGGCTCGCTTGTGATCGCCACAGATCTTCCGGACGTCTGTCCCCTCTTGCAGCACAACCTCGGCGTAAACAGCGCGAGCAGGGGTCACTCCGACGCGGACCCTCGCACCCTTTGCGTGAGACCGCTCGCATGGGGCAATCTCGACCACATCGCCGCCATCGCCAGCGAGTTTGGCTTTGACCACTTCCGTCGGCTGACACGTATCGTCTGCAGTGATCTTGCAAGTACCCTCGTTCGTGCCGATGCGCTCACACGCCTGTGGCTCACCATTACTCTACATGCATTTCGCAGGTATACTCTCCGGAGCTCCTTGGCCCGCTTTTACGGACGCTCATACATCTCACGGCGCCACCTTGTGTATCGTCGTCACGCCTGCCCGCCTTGAAGGTCGTTATTTCATACAAGATCCTCAGTCTTTGAGAGGAAACGCCGTTTTGGACAGCGTTTGGTCTCTGGTTCTCGTTCCAGCCTGTCCTGGCGCGTCGCCGGGTTCGGCCTATTGAGAGTAGGGAGGTAGGTCTAGATGACGAGCCGGATGTATCGGAGCCCTGGAGACAGTTTGGGGCAGATGAGGATTCAGATCGAATGTTCGCATTTATGGCGCATCGTCGACCCGAGTCGATCGCATGGCACATCCCAGCCACAGACAAAGAGTTGATGGAAGGCGTAGGCGCTCGAGACATGCCAACGAAAAAGGGAGACGACACGTTTGAAACCATTCTCTTCGTGAGCATGAGGCTAGATGATACAGGGGAATAAAAAAAAGTCCGTCGGGTATACAAAGCACGACGTGAAAAATAGAACTTGTCCACTGGTTGCATTTCTTACATTCCTCCTGTTCCTCCGTGGTGGAAGAATCGTTGATTCCCGTTCTCCAATAGCCCAACTGAATTGTTGTAATCTGCGCCCTGCTCTTGGACGTACTCTGGCGGCGCGTGCGAGCGTACTGGAACACCCAACGCGGGGAAGTTGGCGATCGTCACTTTTTGCCTGAGCAGCGGAGCGGCTTTGGGTGCCGTAGTCACGAAACCTGCTGCTTCAAACGGCTGGAGCGCCAAGTGGTACTGCGTGGTGTATCAATGTATACGATTCGGACTTGACAAGGGTCAGCGACGCACACTGAGGGTGAATTTAGGGAACAAGATACTCGGTTTGAGACTGGTCTTGACGTCGACTTCACCCTGCAAGACACGTTGTCCTTGCCCCCTATAATCTTCGGGAACCCAAAACACGGCGCGTGCGACATTCTCGGAGAAACAGTTGTCTGTCCGATGGTCGGTGTCGGTGGTAGCATCTGAACCTGTGGCCAAGGAACGAACGAGGAGGAGTTTGACGGCCTTGGGGGTTGAGAGCAGGTCGAGGGCCTGTTCGTCGGATCCTGTGACGGTGAGCCAAAGCGGCATGGCTGTTCCTCGGCCATAGGTCAGCTTGTGAATCGGTTGATTTTATAATTAGATGTGTGTGTGATTTTGGAAGTAGGAATGGTCTTACAGGCTTCGCAAGGGCCAACTGTGTAAACGATGTTGATGTTATTGATCAGTCATGATTGATCAGAGGGTATCACCCACGGTGAGGGACACCTCGGTGGTGTGTGAATCGAAGAGCTTTCCTTGGATAGTCAAGGGAGGAAGGGCGTGCCAACCATCGGGGTCACCTTGTGGAGGGTCAGGTAGACTAGGTATACTGCAGATGCGGTACCTTCGGGTCCAACAAGAGGGAGGTTTTCCTTGTACGCTTTCTGGAGCATGCGCGATGGCAACTCTGGTCGTGTCACGGGGACGTATGCAAACGGGGTCACCAGTCTGTACATTTCTCAGGGTGTGCCATTGAAGAGAAAACATGATGATCATACGTTTGGTTGACTTTGAACATCCCTCGCTTGACGGTCACGACAAGCTTATAATCGACGTATGCCGTGCTCGCTCGCTCAGAGAGCGAGGAAGGAAGAGGAAACGATTTCTTGGTCTTTTGATCTTGTACTTGTACTTGCGTGGGGAGTGCGAGGGAGAAGGGCCAGCCATATTTTCCATTTGAAAACTTTGTGACTTTGGAGCCATCAGGCATGGTCATGGAGGGTGTCCATAGATCGGTCTCTGTGTTGAGGAACAGCTGTTCCTCTTGGCCAACGATGGTCGTCCCTGCTGTTATCTGGTGAGGCTTGTGAGAAAAGCGGGACCTCGTAATGGATTCGACAGACCTTGATGGAGACAACTTTGATGGACTCGGACTTGAGCACGGCCAAGTCGACCTGGCCGGAGATGATGTCACCCTCGTAAAAGATGGGCTGGGACGTGGGCATGG
The DNA here is from genome assembly GCA_003316335.1 of Hemileccinum impolitum. Taxonomy (NCBI): domain Eukaryota; kingdom Fungi; phylum Basidiomycota; class Agaricomycetes; order Boletales; family Boletaceae; genus Hemileccinum; species Hemileccinum impolitum. The sequence continues at coordinate 11,763 of QFEQ01000331.1, forward strand.
GTGCGCGGCTGTTGACTTGGAGTGTTAGCCATTTAAAACCTTTGGCGTCTTGTAGAGATAAGGTGTGCTTTGAGCCTGCCTGGGCAGTATTGCTCGAGCTCGCCGACTGGGCTTCTGAATATCCAGGCAGCTCAGAGTCCATCATCGTTACCGTTGGGATCAACGACAGGGGATATCTATCCCATTTTGTGCATCACGTGCTCAATCTGTCCCTTCTCCCGCAACCACGACGAACAAGAACTCATAACAAAATGTCGTTTAGCGCGTGCGTATTTCTGTCGTATGTCGCGTTGCCCGCGCTGATTGTTACCTAGTTTCGGATCGTCCTCGACGACGCCCTCATTTGGTCAGAACAAGCCCGCAGGGTCGATCTTTGGGAGCACTAGTACTACCCAGCCAGCGGCGACGAGCACCACTCCCTCGACACAACCCCAGGCGACACAACAACAGCCGTCCACTTCGCTGTTCGGGCAGGCAGGCAGCGGCGCGCAGCAGCAGCAATCTTCGTCGACATCGCTCTTTGGGCAACCATCTGGTACCGCTACTGGTACCACTCAGCAACAACAACCTATGACATCGATTTTTGGCCAACCTGCGAGCAGTAGCACCCAGCAGACGAGCGGGACGTCGATATTTGGGCAGCCTTCGCGTCCCACCACCGGTACCACTCAACAGCAACAACCAACGACGTCGATCTTTGGCCAACCGGCGAGTACTCAGCAGCAGCAGCAGCAGCAACCCTCTACTTTGTTTGGCCAGACTACTGCTACGACAGGTGCTCAGCAGCAGCAACCGACGACGTCGCTTTTTGGTCAACCTGCGACCGGGACTCAGCAGCAGCAGCAACCATCTACGTCCCTGTTTGGGACGTCTACAACTGGGACTCAACAGCAACAACAGCAACCTACGACGACCACGTCGCTTTTTGGTCAGCCTGCAGCGGGGACTCAACAGCAGCAACAACCTGCCACGTCATTATTTGGCAGTCAGACCGGCACTCAACAGCAGCGGCCCACTAACTCACTATTTGGCCAACCTGCCGCGAGTACTACTCAACCAACGACGGGCGCGTCCTTGTTTGGACAACCCGCGGGTGCTCAGCAACAGCAAAAGCCCACCACTTCTATATTCGGCCAGCCCGCGACTGGAACGCAACAGACAACGACGACTTTATTCGGCCAACCCGCAGCTGGGACACAACAGCAGCAACCTTCCGCCTCGCTGTTTGGTCAGCCTGCAGGAGGAACCCAACAACAGCCCCAAGGCTCGACCTTGTTCGGCGGCACGTCACAGACAACTGGGACGCAACCGTCGAGCACGTCCTTGTTTGGGCAGCCCGCGACTGGAACGCAACAGCAACAACCTGCTACTTCATTGTTTGGTCAACCAGCGGGGGGGACGCAACAACCCCAAGCTGCGTTCGGAACATCTTTGTTTGCTGGTACGGCTCAGCCAAGTACTACTACAACACAAACGCCAGGCCTATTTGGCTCAACCACCCAGACCCAACCGGCGACAACGGGTACTGGTCTGTTTGGGAACACTCAGCCGACCGCGCCCCCAGCGGGTTTCGGCGCTGGTACTACTGGCACCTTGTTTGGTCCGCAAAGACAACCATCGTAAGTGCTGCGTATCTGCCCTTATCCTGATGACTGACACATCCCTAGCGCCATGAGGTCCGCGATCTTGGCATTACGATAAAGGGCAAACTAACCTCTTGTTCTCCTCAGTGTTTCGCCCGCTCAACTAACTGGGCCAGTTTTGTTTTCAAAAGCCACAAAGTTCAACGATCTACCCGAGGACATCAGAAAGAGATTTGAGAGTTTGGAGTGGGTGATCGTCCTTGACACGGTATTACGCTCTCATCTTTGCCAAGCGCCCACATCCAAGGTCGCTTGCAAATCAGTAACGATCTCAAGCAACGAAAGCTCGGACAGGAGCCTACTAAGGGTCAAGAACTCATTCGCGAGGTGCACAAGGTGCGGATCATGCCTCGTCATTACTTTTATCAGAGAAAGTCTTACAGGTACTAGGAGTTGCTGAACGTCACCGCAACCATTCAATCCGATGTCCTCTTCACCAAGGATCTCAAAGAAAAGGCAGACCAAGCCGTCCAAGATACGATCATCGCCACCCGGATCATCGACGGATTCAAAAATCCCCAACAACACGGGATTTACCTCAAAAATCACGCCTCATTCCCATTAGAGTGCGCTTACTTTCCCCTTTTCTCTCTTGTAGGACGAGGGAGTCGCTGATAGTGCTCGTACAGATTCTTTACCCGCGTGACGAAACAGATGCAAGAGCGGTTGCAATGGTACAAAAACACTATCGAAGTAGGCTCTTTCCGTCCTGTGCGATATTTTCTTGTCGTTGACCAATTGATGTGTAAAAGCAAATTGAACGCAAGCTATCTTCCACCGCTGTGCAAACACAAGCCACTCCCCAAGGTGAGCGTCGTGCCTTTTCACTCATGCACACACTCACATAGTCCTTTTCTCTCCTCGTTCCCTCGCTCCCGCTACCTCGCATTCTCTAGCGATCACCTCCACCTTGCAAACACAACACGCCATCTTCGTATCGCTCGCCTCCAAGACGGCCACCGCAGACGCCGAACTGCAAAAGATCAAGACGCTGTATACACAGCTCTGGCGGACCAAGACGGGGAGCATGCGCGATCCGTTCAATGACCTCGATCGGGGGAGTGGAGGGGATTTCGGGGTGGGGTCGTTGCGTGTGGCCTAGGACGCACGTTCGTGCCAATGGATTGGTGTAGTTTTTAAAAGGTCTTGTTGTGGAATTGGGAAGCCGAGAAGATAATGTAGCGTGGGTCATCACTCACTCATTTGTTTAGGATTATCGGTCGTCGGTTTCGTCATGCCAACTGTTCTTTCCCTTGCTGGAATACTGTTTTGAGCGCAAGAGACTGGGGAAAGTAGACCTTGCGATATGACTTGTACGCGGCGTCACTGGGCTTGGTTGATCAGTGTCTCCTTTTCTTTACGCCGCACTAATGGAAGGTTGGACTGCCTGTGATGTTCAATAAATCAGGCTGGTAAGGATCAATTCGTTGAGCGGCGTGCTTGGAGTAGAGATTTTAGGAAAAGACCGAGGTGAGACTCCCCGCATCAATTGTCTCGAGCAAAAGCATGGTCTATAGCCAGTTTCTGAATCCAGGAGGGAGTTAGTCTGGTGACCAGCCCGTCTATGAGGGGTCAAAGGTGCCGAAGACTGACCAAGCCCGCATGTGGGCTCTTTGCCCAACCAGTTCGAGATGGATAGTTGTCCCCCCCCACCCTTATTCAGAGATGGCACTGGCAAACAACGAGCAGCTGGAAGCGTTCGTTTCGGGTGTGAGTGAGTCGACAACTATCACAGGCGTACCTGTTCTGAACCGCACGGTTAATGGACATGGATGCGAACTTAGGGGACAGACAGGTGGAACGATCGCTGGTACGGGCCGTGTTGTATCAAGTCGATAGATGAGAACGTCAAGGTTGTCTTGGTCGATCCCGAGGGCCGTCTCTATCGCAAGGTACTTCCAGGGCAATTTCACTCCGTGTTCGCTGTGACATTTTACTTCACCCATGCGTGTTCTTCAGTGTTAACCAACACATTCCTGATTTAGATGTGATTCTGGCAATCATATGTATCACTCGAAGTGCTCGAGCTTACCAGGCAAGTGCTCGACTAAGCGCATCGGTGTGGGTGACTTTATACAGTGTTCCACTTGATAATTTAGACCGTTCATTCGATGGTCTCCATTCATGGATGGCTCATATACAACCGTCAATATACATTGCCAATTCTCTCGCCCTGGAAAGGCGCAGATCCCTCAGTGGTGCAGAATCAATTAGGGAGCCCTGTTATCAAGAATAACCCAGCCTTTGGCGGTTGAAGGTCGGTGATGATCGAGTGGGCAACTGCGTCAAATAAAAAAACATTGAATCTCACTCACCTGGACTCGATTATTGTCGGTGCGTGCTCGTCCCCCCGTTTGGACAATGAAAAGTCGATCCAGCGAAAGTTAAGACTATCAAGAAAAGGAAAAGTATCACATGTTACATTTGTCAAGAGTCAGGTTCATTGCGCAAAAGACACGATTACGATATCGATGCTCTCACATCATCGACCCATCCATCCCTGGCATTTGGTGTGATCACTAAAAATTGTCTCCGGAAATGAAGTGAAGAGTAACTCACACCATCCACAACCAGGAGCTCTCCGCACACGTATTGGCTCGCGCTACTCGCTAGGAAAACAACGGGTCCGGCTAAATCTTTGGGATCGCCCCACCTCCCGGCCGGAATTCGCTCAGAGATCTGCCTGAGCCGCGTTTCGTCCGCCAAGAGCCGCTCGTTCCTAGGAATAGAAACCGTTTAGCAGAAAGAAATCAGTACCGTTGCAAAGAGACAACGGCCTTCAGGCGTTTGACACCGAACCCCAATTTCCCCAACCAGGGGACCGTCGCGAATGGAACACCCTTTCAATGCCATATCAAGAATAACTCACATATCTGTGGTAATGTAGCCTGGGCATATACCATTCACCTGGACGTTGTGCTGGCTCCATTCATTGCTGAGGGCTTTGGTCAGCTGACCGAGTGCACCTTTTGCGGAGGCGTACGCTGCGATCGCGGAACCGCCCTGAAAGGTCATTATAGAACACAAGTTTATTATTTTTCCTCTGCGTAAAGGGACCATATGGCGGCCTGCTGCCTGCGAAAGGAGCCAGGCTGATTTGAGATTTACATTCAGAACCTAAGAAACCAGATCGTGAAAACGGGGTTCAAAAGACGAGCAGATGAGAGGCGAGGGTTTACACTGATTGATAACTCACATCATCCCAGTCGTTCTCTGAGAAACTGACGCTCGGCGATCTGCGCAGTATACCAGCGCCATTAACGAGAACATGGATGTTTCCATCCATGAGGTCGAGCGCCTTTGAAAAGAGTTCTCGGACTGCATCTAGGTCTGCGAGGTCACAATGGACGACCTTGGCGTTACCTCCGAGTTCCCGTATAGCATTTGCGATGGCCATATTCGGTTCGCTGCCCGGCGGGGGTTCTCTCTGGACAAGACAAATAGAAGCACCAGCCTGGGCCAATGCTATGGCGCATGCAGCACCTATGCCTTGAATGATTGCCCCATCGGAGAGCGCATCGCATCATATAAACGGATCGGAGGAAGGAGTGAGTCAGAGCAGTTAGTGTTTGGGCAATAAGTACATTACCCCTAGTGGCACCGGTGATGAGAACATTCTGACCGGACAAATCAAATAGCTTGGGTGAGGGAACAGACGGTGTAGGATCCATGGTGGTGCATGACTGTCGCACCTACAAGGCGTTTTTAAATGCCATCATGGAAAGTCCCGAAGAAAGAAATATGCATTTGATTTCACTGGAGGTGAATAGTACGAAAGAAAAATTGGCGTGAACATGGAGAAAGGAGTTACGTTTGGAGAGGAAATGCTAAGATCTGAGTCATTGTCAACGCTCCCCGAGATTGGTGACCAATTCGACGGCCTTCTTGCTTGCCTCTTTCAGAATGGATTGATCACCAACTTTAGATAACCCGCGCGCCACACCAAGATGCCAGTCAGCAAATGACGGGGTGGACCCGAGCCGCGGCGTAACGTATTGAGGTGTGATACTAGGTTTGCAACTGGGCCTATATTAGTACAGATACGTGATACTATTTACCTGAGTGGACGTTTTGGAGGCTACTGCGGGATTGGGAGAAACACTTGCTCCTTGGATGCATCAGTAAGCCGGTTGGCTGGTAGCCGATGGTAGCCGATGGTAGGTACTGGTAGGTACTGGTTGGGATCATTACTCGATTTACTGATAATGGTGATGACAGCGGGGGACGCGTGATGAGTTGTACAGGCGAGAAGTATTCACGCTGCGTCTGGCGTAATATTGAGATACCCGGGTTGCACCCCAAAAAGTTCTAGATGCGACTGGTCTTGTTCAACATCAAAGATCTCGATCTCGAGCTTCTCGTCTGCGGAGGCTGCCACCACGACACCATACTCTCTTGACACAGCCTTGGGAGGATACGCAAATGTAAACAGAGCGCCTGTTCGGTGGCGTGAGCACTGGCAAGAACAATGAAGGGCAGTTTGCCAGATTCAGAGGCACCGCTGATGAATACAGATCACTACTGCAACAGGGAGGGATGACTGTACGTGGTCAGCACGCCGCAGCTGCTCCACTGGAACCAAACTCCGTTCATGGGTCTTGCGACCTTCTGATGCACCTGAGATCACATCAGTCTGCGGATAAAAATGCACAAGATTTGTAACAATTGCGAGCGGTTCTGCCGCGCAGCTGACTTAACCCTTCAGAAGCATAGTAATCCCCTAAATAGCGGAGATGAGGCAGGTTAGACCACGCATCGTTTGCAACGTGCCCGACGAATGCTGACCAAGTCATTGCCCGAACATCCGAGAAGATAGGACATGATGTAGTTTCTGGTAAGAGGCAGTCCTGGCCGCTGGGTGGCCGGAAATGAAGATGGTGCAATGGACATAGTACCAGATGGTAAAGGGTAGTAGGTGCCCTGCAATAACGAAATTCAGCAGGGCTGGATCAACGACACGAAAAAAGGCACAGGGCTCACTAGATGCTTAACCCGCTCCCTCTGCTCCGGATATGGACAGCATGTCCTCTAACAAGTAGGGTGTGAGGCCAACGTCAGGTAAACCGTTTTTATCCCTCAAAACTAGTGCTCGATCAAATTCAAGTTGTCTGGCGTGTTGGGTGATGATGGAGTGTTTACACTTGTTAGTCCCGCTATTCAGTTCTTGACATGCTTGACATTCCGTGCTATTCAAACTATGTATTACGCTGCACGTGACCTGGCTTCGGGATCTACTGACATGTTCAACGCCAGTACAAGGGCGTACTTTCGTGTGCTTTGACAATCTTACAGGCCTGGTCGAGCGCATCAATGACCTCCCGGGGAAGTGGCCCTTTTGCCGAGTCCTCGCAGTTCTGCTGCAACTGGGCAGCGCTGCTAGCACCAAGGATGACGCCGTCGCTCATGCTCAATATAGAATGATGCTGGCACCATCGTAGTGCAATCTCTGTGAGACGCAACTCGTGTTTTTCCTGGCGAGACGACAAGGATGAGCCACCGCCTTGAGTGAGGCAAGAGGAAATGTACCGCAACGTCCTTGAGGAGCTCAAGTGCCTCGAGATAGCCTTCTCTGAGGTAACGAGCGCGATACATCTTACCCATGACAGAGCTGGGGTCGAAGCGACCTCCTTCCGGTGCTTGACCTTCGAGAGACGTGACTTTTCCCGCGAAGAAGCCCCCGCTGAACGAATCTTGGTTGTAAGTAGTACGTATGATCGGAAATTAGCAAGGACGTACGCAAGAGGGTTATATATCACCACTCTGATGCCATACTTGCGACAGCAGGGTACCAATTCAGGTTCGATCTCGCGTGTGATGGCGTTATACATCCTTTGCGGTGACCGTGGTTAGTGAAGAATGAGTCATTCGCTACTCGAACTCACGCTTGATAGATCTTTGGTAGCACATAACCGTTGGCTTTGCAGATTCCGACAATTTCAGCAACCTATTGTTTGTCAGTTTCGATCCAAAGGGAACCAACATGAGGCATGGGCAAAGAATTTCCACGTACCTCCCAAGCAGCGTAGTTGCTCAGACCGAAGATCTGACTGAGACTAGGGTCAACCAGGACGATGTACGAGTGACACAAGATGGATACTCACAATTTGCCTTCTCGATACAGGTTGTTAATCTCACGCACGGTGTCTTCGAACGGGACACTACGATCGGGTGCATGCAGGTACAGAACACGAACTTTGTCGCGTTTAAGGTACTTGAGGGACGTCAGGAATGTGTTCCTGAGGTTCTCCGGCGAGTGATCACCAGGCTTGAATGGGTACACCCTTAAATTCGACATTGATATCAGCTATCGCATGTCTTGCTATATGTGGATATTCTTACTTGGTGTCGATCGATGCGCCTTGAACGTCGAGCTGAGATAGAACCTGGGAACACCCAACAATCGTGGTTGTAGTTGAACACACATCAAATCGCATACTGTGATACCCACTTGTTCCGTAGTCCCTTCGGCATACATCCGAGCCGTGTCAAGCTCAGAGTGCCCGTGGTCAAAGAAGACGTCGAGGATCTCCTGACAGTCTGCCAGTGAAGATGTTCGTACGCCATTCTTGCCCTCAGACCCAAAGGTCATGGTGCCCTTTCCCAGTAGTTGTCAGTCAGTTCGTTGGACACTCAATGGTATACTCGTACAAAGAGAAGCGGGACGCGGGTCGGCATGATGACGTTCGAATTTCAATTCTAAATTAGTAGATAGGAGGCTGGTCAACTGTTGCTTTAGGTTCGTTAGACAGGGAGGAAACCTGAACATACAGTGCGCAGCGCTGGCGATCGTTATCGATCAGGAGAGTGGAGGAGGAAGAGTCGATATTATCTGGGTTTAAGTGAGAGCATTTATTCTTACAGTGTCAGCGTGGCCCGGGGCTCCGACGTGACTCGTGGGAAGTTTCACTTTCTCATCCTTCTCCTGCCGTCACGGCCCGTGATCAAGTTCAAATGGGTGGCTGAGATGGTCTTGGTAAGGATACTGAACTAGCTCTAATAAAGTTGACTGCGGCTATCGAAAAGTCACACAGGGAGGTTATCTTGAACATGCGACCTCTGAGAGTCTGGTCTTGCTAGCCTTGTGACGACCACGGACCGGAGTCTGCCGTGAATGTGCATGTGCGCCTGACACTCTTTGTTGTTTTTATATTTTATTTTCAAGTTATTCTGACATGACGTCGTTCAGACGTACAAACAAACTCATCAGCGTCCAGATCTCCAGACCTGCTCAGGCTGTGTCAAGAATATGGGAGGCGACCCGCGCTCGAACCCCACTAAAGTATGTCGCGAATTTCAGCGAGTTGTCAATAGCTGGAGACTTATTTTCTCATCCATTTGCTAAATTTAACCGTGCAACTGTTGCCCTTTTGGTCATAGCCATGCACGGCATTCCAGCATATTCCCAAACCGTTAACTTGCAGCAAGTCAGATTAGCCTAGCTGAATTTCAGAGGTATTTCCTTTCGTATCAAGTTTGACCAATTCAGGTAGGCTCGGTACATCGATGAGGCGATCATGTTTGGTCGTGAAGCGCCGGATATTTGCACTCCTGGCCACCCCCAGTGAGGTCGCTGTATGCTTCAGCTTTCGCAGAATATCCGGGTTCGATACGAACCACTCGGGGGAACAGAGAACATCAGTAGGCAGTTGTCCTTGGCCAAGAAATACTAGTGCTTTTTCCACCAGCGAACCAGCTTCGATGCTGGTCTTTGGAGAACCTGTCTCTCGCCGGGTGGTACAAGCAGCTTTGGTGGAGTACGAGACCTTGTCGAGGTGATCAATCTCAATCGGGAGGCATTGGCGCTTCGCCCACCAGGACACCCAGATCGGTCTAGATCTTTGAACAACCTCGCATCTTGTCTCAGGTCCCGGTACAATCAGTATGGTACAGTAGAAGACCTTGTCAAGACGCTCTGGCACTTCGCCTGCCGGGACACCCAGACCGGTCAGTGGGTCAAACAACCTCGTGAATAACCTCTGGTCCCGGTACAATAAGCATTGTGTGGAGGACCTCGAAGAGGCCATCCACCTCATTTGAGACGCATTGGCACTTTGCCCACCAGGGCATCCAGATCGTTTACTTTTTTGAACAGCCTTGCAACCCATCCCTTGTCCCCATGGGACCTTGAAGAGGCCATCCGCCTCAATCGAGATGCATTGGGACTTTTCCAACCAGGAGATCCAGGTCGGTCAGCGTCGTTGAACAGCCTTGGGGCTCATCTCTGGTCCCGGTACGATAAGCATGGTGCAGTGGAGGACCGTTGCTCTCTCCCGTTTTCCTCTTCCTTTGCTCTTCTCCGATCTTCGACGTGCAGCCAGTGGTGGACCCGTCGTCATCGTAAATACGAGCCAGTATAGCTGTGATGCATTGATTCTCTTTACCGAGAGGGATCCCGCTCAGATTCCCCTGCAGGTTACAACATGGCATGTTTGAGAATTGTCGTTGAAGCTCAGTGTATTGACTACGCTCGCAAAGAGAACGGACGTGGCGAAAGACCTTGGTATGATCTTGCGAGAACTCTGGGACCGTGTCGTCTCCCCCATCGCCGATCGCCTTCGGACCACATATCCCCCTCAATCTCGCATCTGGTGGTGCCCCACTGCACCAGACCATGACAAGCAAGGTGCACCCACTGGGTCTTCTTGAGATCCTCCACGACGGCCACTTTACCATCCAACACATCATCTTATGCGATTTGCAGAACCTGGAGTTCGCGTACTTGTTGGCTTGCCATACGACCGTGGGAGACGAACAGAGTCCGGACGAGGTGATCCATCTCGCGTTTGCAATGCAGTTTGTGGGATTTCATTCTGTGATTGGGATGATGTGGGCGGTAGACGATGCTGAGACAAACAAGATCATGTCGGTGTTCTATGAGGATATGGTGGATGAGTCAGGCCGTTTTGATCATACGCGTGCAGCGCTGGAAGACGATGAGGTCGGTGGATGTACTGTTTGACCAACGATTTCTGTATGTACATCTCAGTGCTTAGCTCTTTCGATGTTTTATTCCGAGTCTTACTCGTTGCCGCCGTGTGCCAAACGGCATTCTATAAATGTCTCCAATGGCAGCAGCAATGGGACGGTGTGAGCAATACATCATACTAGTCGGAACGAGTTAACCCGAGGCTCTAAACCATACCAGCCTGAGCCGCATACGGTTGTGAGTCACCGCAACTTGAAGCTGCGTCAATAATTCGATAGAGAAGTTTTTGATCCACCGCTGAGCGACATCCTTATTTTCTATCCTGATCGGTTTGACCCCAAATCTACTTGTAGATTGTCAGAGGCGAATCCCACAATATGGAGATATGACTTCCCCTCTAATGTCGTTCCATAGTAGTAGAATTGCATCATAGATGCTCTGCCAGGTGGCAAAACTGCCGGTTTTGCCGGTTTGCCTGGTCCGATATGCGTTACGCCCCAAAAAATAGACGACAAACCCCCGTTACGGGGCAACACAACGATTCCGGTGTTACGCTTCCATACAGAAGCGTACAATGTTGTAATGTCAGTGCTACCTAGTATTTCTTATTATTAACGACCGTCTTCTACAGTATTTGCAGATGGTGACCGAAATTCTCGGCTCACTGTAATGTGGACGGGATCACTGGTCGCTGTCCAGTGTCCACTGGGAGGTGCCAAGAGATCCACGTGTGAAATCTGCAGGTCAGCAGCCTGAGAGAGGATCCGAGTCGGTCCATCCAAGTTCCAGCCACCATGTGGTCGCTGTGAATTCCGGAAATAGAGTCGTACATCCACGGACAAGTTCGAAGCCTAAAATGCGGGAAGGAAGATTTCTCAGGTGCGTGGGCTCGAAGACATCACAGGCAGGTTTTCCGACTTGATAATTGTACCTTTGCTCAGGCGGATGCACCTTGGGGCCACTCGGACACCAGGTCCGTGACTAGAGATCACACCCACCAGCAAGGTATAGGTGAGGCTAGTCTCCCCCAAACAGACTCTCAATGCGCACCCCCATGTCGGTTGGGAAAGATGGCTCCCAGAAGGGGGAGCATACCCAGACCAGTGAACCTCGGAACATCTCTGTCAAGGTTTACGAAGCGAACCTCAAAGCCACTGCCCATAAACTCAATGAAAAGGAGTCGTTGAGCGCTTCCCTCACCATCTTGGCAGCTGGCTTCGGTTTGCTCAATGATGGCTGTAACCTCCTTGCTCCATCCTCGTACAGCAGCTAGCTGAATATTCTGTTTCAGATCAAAACAACGTGATGACCATGGCAAACGTAGGTGTCTTCTATCCACTCTCTGTCAGTTCTTGATTGCCCCCTCTAGGTCGTCTTCAAGGAACTCTACCCCAAAGAATATACATCGACCGTCTCTACGCAAGTGTCGAATGCTCTTGATGTTGGTCAGCATATGTGAACAAGCACTGTCACTGATACGCTCTGATCTTGAGTTAAACAGGCGAGATTATTGGGCAACTCCTTGTTGGTTTGGTTTGTGACAGAATGGGCCGCAAGGTTGCCCTTGTGGGCACCACCCTACTCATCGTTCTCGGTGCAACTCTCACAACCGCCGCTCATGGTGCTAACGGAAGTCCACTTGATCTCTTTTGGTTCCTGACAATTGCGCGAGGAATCACCGGCATAGTAAGCCACTCACACTTGCAAGTTTGTCTTTCATTGATTATTGCAGGGTGTCGGTGGAGAATACCCCGCCTCGTCGACGAGCGCGATAGAATCAGCGAATGAGAGATCTGTTCAGAGCCGCGGGCCAGGTGAACCTCATGTGCAATCCACTTTCTCTATACTGAGTCTCTTTTGCCAGTTGTCATCATGGCCACGGAATTTATTCTTACGGCAAGTCTCTACATCCCTTTCGTCGAGGCTTTCAACAACACATTTTAAATTAGCTCGGTGGTCCATTGGCTATTTCTGTATTCTTGATCGTGCTTTCCGCAGCTAGCGAACAACATCTCCAGACTGTGTGGCGCGTTTGCTTTGGAATCGGTATCCTTTTGCCTTTAAGCGTGCTCTTCCTTCGTCTGCGGATGCTGAGCTCCAAACTGTATCGGAAGGGTGCCATCAAACGTAATAAATATTTTCTGAGCTTGAACGAGAACACTATTGAACCTTGAGACAGGTCATGTTCCCTATGGGCTGGTTGTGAAACGATATTGGCGCTCCCTCATCGGAACTGGCGGAGCATGGTGCGAACCCAAACCTACATGACCAGCCAAAGTCTAACTCTTTAAACCAGGTTTTTCTTTGACTTTGTAAGCATCAATTTGCCAGCTCCAAGTTCATAGTCTTCAATACCGTGTACGACTACTACTAGGCTATATACCCGAACAGTTTGTTTTCGGGAACGATTATTTCGAGTGTGATCCACAATGGTGACATCAAGAAGACTGCCCAATGGCAACTTTTACTGAAAATAATAGCCCTGCCCGGCATCTTTGTTGGTGCTTGGCTCTGCAACGTAATAGGAAGAAGGAATACTGTAGGTATGAGTGCTCAAGTGCTGTGTAGCGACTCAACCATCTCTCCAGATGATTCTGGGATTTGCTGGCTACATAGTGTTTGTGAGTTTCCTGTTTCCCCAGCCTACTACATGTTACAAGCCACTCGTCTCTTAGAGTCTCGTCATCGGTATTGCGTACGACAAAATCACAGGCATCATACCTCTCTTTGTGGTTTTGTGAGTTTGCATGATCAACTTGAAGATTCATTAAACAGGGTCATGTTCAGCTACGGGTTGATGCAGTCGTTTGGCAATATGGTATGTGGCACTCATGCTGTTGTCCACGTACTCATGAGAGTACAGGGGCCGGGCGACATGACGATCGTAACGAGCGCTGAGTGAATGCCCTCTTGAAGTTCTGACCCATTTCAAAGCTCAATAACCTGTTTTCTGGACAAGGTCCTATGCAACCCCCGTGCGGTATGTCTAATCCGCATGATACATGTTTGACCATCAAGATCTTATATCTCTCGTTCTCGTTTAGTGGGACATGTTACGGCCTTTCCGCAGCTCTTGGTAAGACCGGAGGTGCAATCGGTACCGAAGTGTTCACACCCATCCAGAACAGGTTTGGACAACGGTAGAGCTCTGTTTTCATTTTTTATCCTGCTTGCTAAACGCAGCCTGCTGAAGCTGGACTTTTATCGTCGCTGCAATCTGCGGCGTGCTTGGCATGCTCGTGACGTATTTCTTCGTGCCAGATATGACGGGGGTGGATCTCGTAGAGGGGGACGCTCAATTCCTGAAATACCTTACGGAGAACGGTTGGGAAGGTGAGATTGGGGAGGATGACGACAAGGAGGTGGTCATGGCATCTGAGTCGTATGCGAACGAAGAGGGAGTGGAGAAGATGTGACAACATGGACTATTCATCAATTATCAGCACTGTTCGGTTTCGTGTCACTGCGATGCACTGTACAATCTCGAATGATCTGTACATTGCATTGTACAGCAGTAACTGGAAGGAGAATACAGATCGATCGCACAAACTGCAGCTTGAACCGGTCAATCTCTGAACCCTGAGCAGAAGACTCAGTCAGAGTTCCATGTCTGACTTATGGGAATCCATGGTCACACTTGTCAAATGACTTTCATCAGGCAAGAATTCATGTGACCTCATATTGTCATATGCATTATCGCCGTCGGCGTCAAATGTGGATGGTTGTTCCAGAGTGGAATAATTTGCGATTGTATCAACTTACAACTACATATCACATCTCTCAGTCGTGCTTGTTGATATGAGGCACAAAGTCGACCTCGAATTGCGGTAGATGGGCTACCACATTGTCTTTATCCGGTGTAGTATCGATCGGCGCTCAACAATTCGGAATGACCAGAGAAGGAATGTGAGTATGATGAATATCGAGCGATTTGCGATTTGCATACCCGGGCAAGCAGATGAATGGCGGGAGGTCAGGGAACACACACGTCGTTGGGCCTATCTGTCTTTTAAAATTGGTGAAACCCCGGCTAGCACTGAGCCGGGCGCACCAAGTATGGATTGAGTAGGTTTGGACGCCTCACTCTTATGTTGACCTTCCCAGAATGACAACGATTCGCAGCCCAGCGTCACCTCCTCCATCGATTCATTTCCGCATTCAGAGCTCATCGTTCTATTCTCCAGCCTTTCAACATCTTCTCGATCACCCTTGACGGCCATCTCTCTCTCCTCGCAGCATTGTACACATCGTTCCCGGACACCCGATGCACCTCTCATTGAACACCCCCAGAGGTTGTCTCCCCGATTCGCAAGACCCATTTCGCTTCCCTCCGTCCATCTGGCCCAGCTTGGCGCCCGAATTTGACCAACTCAAGTGGTTTGGGTAGCGCTCCCACTACCCAAAATGCTCACTGAAGCCTCCAATGAACGCGCCAACCAACAAAAACAGGGTCTCACTCTGACATCGTCACTGTCGAGCTGAACACGCACGCGTCCATTGTTATAGGCATCTCGTCGCAAGGCTACTTCTGGCAAGGGCTAACACTCCCCAGATCAGTAACTGGTGATCTCTTTACCTCGGCGTGGAGCCCGATTGGTACACCGTGCAGCCTCGAGGTGGGGGATTGCAGGCACGTCATTTCCGTAGTGAATCCAACCATGTACTGCGTTAATGTGCACACTTGCAAAGCTACAGTCGTTCATGATCACCACCAATTCATCATTGACCGAGGACTTGGAAAAGGCGAAAAGCGGTATGTAGGGTATATGCGTGGTATATGATCGATCTCATCACCCCCCCTCGACGGTCCGCGCGGGTGGTGGAAGGAGCGTCTGTCGGACGTCGAGATGGACCAGTGTGAGACTTGGAAGGTATGTGTGGGATGATGTTCTGTGCGCGCATGTGTGGGTAGTCGAGCCAATCCGGGATGTGAACGCACCTCGAATGCGACGTGGATCTCTACAATTGTAGTTTATGGATAACAGAGTGGTGATGGTCTCGCGATCGGCTCGTCGCCAATCATGCTCTCTGCAGTCTTGTCCCTCACACCGCGCAGAAACTGCACTAAACGCGTCCCCCCAGTTCCCTTCAAAGGTGGTCTCTTCTCTAATCCCGCTTCTTCTGCCTCCTGCGCCGCCCTTCTCTCCTCACCCGCCGGTCCAATGATGTATACCGCAACAATCCGGATATGCGCGTCTCTGAACTGTTTGACCGCACGCACCGCGTCGTTATATGCCTCTACAAGCATTGGATCACCACCAATCACCAGGCTCCGTACAGGTCTCGGGCTCGCAGTCAAGTGACGTAAAAAGTTGCGATGATGCCTCGGCATGTAAATCTGCATGCGGCGAAGCAACGTCCACCGGTCGTCGTGAAACGCGCCTTCACCGACACTGCAGTTATCCAAACCAAGAAAGATATCAAGGGCGTGGATGAGCGCACTCTGTCCAGCGCTCGGTCCAGACAAGTCGGTCGGTGGTGCAATCTCTGGGTGTTCCTCGAGCTCCTCAAAAACCCATTTTCTATTCATCGGGTCGGAATCCTCCCCGCGGAACCAAGGTCGGATGCTGTGATAGAAGAATTGGGGATCGCAGCCTTTTCTGACGTCCAGCAATATGCGCGTTAGTTCATCCACGACGATGGCAAGTTTGTGCAGGTATCTCGTGATCCGCCGCACAGCAATCGCATCTCCGACGAACATTTCATCCATGATGGCGCGCATGAGCTCGAGTGCTTCCACACCTCTAATCTCGATCCGCGATGAGGCCAAGTAAAACTCCTGCTCGTCGTTTGTACCCGTGAAAAGGTCCTGGCTGCGGAGATTATCGAGCGCAGGTGGAACTGTCCCTTCTGTGGAGGATTTGAGAGCCCAATTATAGAGAACGGTGTCGGAGTATGTTGCGACAGGCGGGAGCTGGAGACGCGCCGCTACCTCGAGGAGGGGAATGGAGATGCTAGGCGGGATGCGAATCTCAGCACCAAGAGGGAGTGTGTGAATGTACATGTGCATGATGAAGGTGAGCACATGATGTGCTCGCCGGAGTAACAGCTCGGAGACCGTAAGGCCCTTTGTCGAAAGTATGGGTAGCTGGGTGAAAAAGGTTGACGTCCGCAGGAAGAGAGTGAGAAGGAACACATAGATGAGCGAAAGGAGTAATGATGAATGGGGCATGTGCTGAATAGCTTACATTATTGCGCACGTTTCCTCGCCATGAGGCAGAACGTGCAATCTCATCCTCAGTTAGGCCCGGTTTCACTGCAAGCTGTAGTCTTGCCGCCATAGCTTGTTCGAGGATTGTCTCCCATGGTTCCCATTCACTAGGGAGGCGGCCGATGGGGGGATCTGGAGGCATGAAGCCGGTTCGTGTATCGACATCGAAATCATGTGCGGCAAGCGTGGTTGTGTCAACAAAGCCATCCGCGCTACCGACGACGACATCCGGACGGGGCTGATTGAGGAAATGACCGGGAGGTAGCGACATAATTTACAGTAACGCAACGAATTTCCGGTCGATGTGGGAGCGAAGACGGTGGTCGCGGAGAAGAACCCGATCAATGACAAAGTCGAATGATCAGCCTGCTGCCAATATCGCTCGGCCCGCTCGGCCCGGGGAGTTTGTATGAGTAATCTGATGTGGCTGTGTCTTCCGCTGGCCAGCAACATACTCGGCGGTTGGTTCAACCAACTTGACGTAGATCTCAAAAATACCAGCCGGTCAATTAGCAGAGAAGATCCAGGTGCCGTACTTTAAATATCGTTGCTAGCACACTGATAATCCGACTCAACCCATCCGTCTTCTGCTCAGTGATCATTGACTCGAGTCTCGAAGTGTGTACTTTTCGTACTAGACCACGACTAAATGTCTTGACGAACCAAACCAAATTCGGTACTTCACTACCCAACTGTCATATCAACTTGGCGTGTTTAGTCACGCACTCTAGCTGCGCAAAAGGGGTTACTTTCCTGCCCACACGGGTCACATCAGGCATCGTGATGTCAGGTTCGGTCCCGTTCGGAGACTAACTTCATGGTTTCGAAAGAGATCTCGACCAAGTACATAATTCATTTACTAATCGTCTGCTGATTTTAACCTCGCCCTTCCCGCCAGGCCCATCTCACCGCTTGGTGCCTCCAATCAACGGGTAGATATATCATCAGGCTGCACCTCAAGGACACGCTTTACGGATCAATCGATGACGACACTTTGCACCGCCGCGCTTCGGGTTCGGCGCCGTCGTGGCTCGCTTCTCTCCACGCGACCGCTTTCCATGTGTAGAGCCGCACTCGAGATCGCAGCGGACGGTACCACAACAGAGGCGTCGAAGTAAGGAAATTTGGCACTCAGTGTCACTCACGAAGCAAACATATATAGCCTCTTCTCCCGTCGCAGGACAATTAGACAAGGCACCCTGATGGCACAGCCTACGAGATTCGAGCGCGTGGCTCTTCACTGTGAATCGGGTCTCGACGGTGATAGATTGGATTTGACACCCGAGCTTCGACGTCGATCGTGTTGATGCGCTTCCTATTCCTGCATGACCAGAGATATGGGTTGTTTTGGGAAGTTGATCGGGGATGAAAGAGTAACGTTGAGATTGACGCATTAGCGTAAGACGGGGTAAGTTTGCTTCGCCGTCCATGCCTCCCTCCGCGCCGCGATCAATAATTGACTGGACGTCGATCCTTTGACGCATGATGACGTCCTGTGTCAAAATGAAAAGCAAAATAAAGATGTTGATCTCTGCTTTCGTGGTAGGGAGTTCAGTGAAAGGCCCGCTCCCTTGCTCGGAGGCGAGCGGTGGGTGCGGGTGAACACCAACGTACGATGGGATACTGGTCATCGCACGGTGGATAAGGTTCAATACACACCGCCACGTTAACAATAGGACCGACGCCGCAACTTTGTGAGATGGAGAGATAGATAGGCCTTTCTTGGAAAGTTGGATATATTGACCCGGTACCAATCAAATGCACCAACTTGAACGATCCGAAACCGGGAGTCCAACTGTCTTTGAGGTTTCTTGATTCGGACGGGCGCAAGGGGAAATTTTCACGGAACAGCCATGATATGAAGCTGTGGGTTGGTCCATAGATCCGGTATCACATACCTCATGATGAGAACAGGGACAGCATTGAACAGGTGGCCAACAATTGGTGAACAATTGGAGTCTGCCGGCAACGTGGGACGTGGGACCGGAGCGAGTTGTCCTGGCTCGGTTCATTTCCTTTTTCGTCTAATTGTATCTTCCCTGTTTCTCCCTGCTTTATTGTGTTCTGCTTTCAAGAAGCCGCGTATTCGTTTGTCTGTGACCTTCTGTAATGTAGTCCCTCACTACCGACACAAAAAGACATTGCCGTGTTTTGGTTCAGTCTTCGTTGGAACAAAAAGTTTTCGGGTGGCTTTTTTGTTCTCCACTCGTGGTCTCAGACGCGCTTCTTGACGGGCTGGCCCAAGATGGACACTGGGATAACTCCCTCCAGCTATAAAACACTCGAGACAATGGCAAAGGTCCGACATCAATCTCCTCGAGTCGTTCGCAGCCTAACAACACTTCATCTGATCAAATGGCACCAGCCGCAGCCAACTATTACTCTCCACCCACCCACCCCTCTTCGAAGCAACGCGGGTACCGCATCTGCGATGCCTGCGGTGCTGTCGAGAACCCATCGGTACAGAAATTCCGCTATTGTGGCGGCTGTGTGAGTCTCCTCTGCGATATGATCGCATGCCGTTTCTGACCGTACTGTGTGCAGATGACGACTCAATATTGCGTACGTTTGACCATCATACGCCGATGGCGCAGCGCCGTACCTGTATTCACATTGCCTCCTCCTATAGACTCCCGAGTGTCAAAAATCCCACTGGCCTTCTCACAAGGCTATATGCCTGCACACGGCCGCGCAGGTTTCAGGGGCAAAGCAGGTCATAAGCACTGCATACCCTGATGAAAACTTGGTCAAGCACCTGCGTAAATTCACATCTACGCATTCATCCCTGCTCGGATGGGCAGGGTTCCAAGCGCTTCAATTGAAACGTCTCCCGGCTAACATTCGGCAAAACGCCCTGCTTATTGAACTCAGTTATAATCCCCATGCTGACTCGCTCTATCGGTATGTTGTTTGATCCCCGTGCCTCGTGTTTTCTAAAAATTTCTCCTCTCAACCTTCGGATCTCTCCAGGTTCTCGGTGGCAGGGACGCACATCGTGCCACGGTCATTTGTTACCAGCCACGATCCACTAGTTGGCGCAGACATTGATCGGAGAGAGGAGCGATGTCGCCGGAGTGGCGGCATCGGGACGCTGGTCATCTTGGTGCAATGCTGTGGTATCAGCCAGGTGATGCCTGTCGAGGTTGACCCACCCAGCAAGATCACTTGGGATTCAAGAGATGACTGGCCAGAAGTCCTCCGTCACTTTGTCGAATCCGGACGAACGGATTTCAAACCGATATCAACGACGGGCAGAGGGTACGTTTTTCCGTTCTCTCACGATTCCTTTCTCCACAGCTAATCTACGATATGAACAGGGTCGTGTACGGATAAATCCGTCACTGCTTCCTTTTGATTATCGCGCGCATTCTTTGGTCGTTTACCGCGCTTTTCCGGCTGTTATGCCTTCTGATCCAGCGTTGATCGTTGCTTGTATTACTCCCTTTTTTTAATTCGCATCTTTATCGTTTCGGACAACAGCTTTGTACTGCCTACCATCATGCATCTCCACATCCATGCTCTGTAACACTAAAATGGTTATCAATATATAAAATAGATTCTCGAACACGTGCATCAGCTGACTAATGTCGTGATTACAAGCAGCCTCTCCATCCCAAATCGCTTTGATGACTGCTGCTACACAACGAAGACCCCATACGTCGGCACGTACCGACGGATCTCGTACGATCACACTTCGAGATGCCCAACCACGCCAAGAAGATGACATTCCCGGACCCTTCTCTGGAGAGCCCAACACGACGGTAGGCGTACTCAAGCTCCGTGGCGCCCAACGGCGCGCACGCCAACGCGTCGCTTGGGGTGCAGACGTCGTCGACAACGAAGGATGCGGAAAGAAGAAATCCAAGAGTGCGTATCCCACACACTGGCAGCACGCATCCGCGTGCGTGCGTGTGTGCCCATGATTTATTCATGATCGTTGGCACGCGACAGTTTGTTGTATATACCATAAACCACGGCCGTTTGACGAGTCGTCGTCGTCGTCTTCCGAGTCTGATTCGACGTCTGCGTCTGACTCGGACTCGGGTTCGGACTCGGGCAGGGGTGGGGGGCCGCGGTATGATGGTGACCGGGCTCGTCCGACACGGCGCTGTCGTCATGCATCTTGCGGACACAATACCACGCGTCGGGAGGAGCAGGGTGGAACCGTACACGAGCAGTCGGGCTCGGATTCAGACGCAAATGCATACGAACGGGCGCCAAAACGGAAAAGCTAAGGTGAGTGAAAAAAAAAGTGTGGGTTTTGGGTGGTGCTCAATACCAATCAAGAGGTTGTTGTGCCGTTGGAAATGTACCACGCATTGTAGGTGTAAAGGACATGGTCGGGGATGACAGGCAAGAATATAATTTGGCATTGCTGTGCTGTACATGGTTCGTTGCTCTTTTCAAGCTGGCTGGTACCTCGAGTGTGAGACCAGACGGATGCATCTAACTTGCACAGGATTTGATCGATGAACGTTTCAATGCGATACACAAAGGTTGCTCCGATGGAAGTGGAATGAATAAACGTCACAAGTCAACAATGGTTGGAGGTGCTCTATGATACTAGTTGTGTGACAACAGGGTAAAACGTGACTCTATTGCTCCAGCAGCAGCATTTTTGCCATCATCCGAGTTTCGAAATAAACAATGAAATAACCAGAGGACGAGGGGGGTATTGATAAAGATAACCAGTGAAGGCGTCACTCCATCGGCCAGTTCTGCTCTTTTTTCTTCGACCCCCTTTGAACCTACTCTCTAGCATTTCCAAACATCGCCACGCAGGAAGCTCCGCTCACCGATGATGCCCCAAAGGCAAACGTCCCTGCAGGTTTACAGCAATTGCTTTGGGAAATGCTGTGAACGGCGATGGGAACGAACCTTGATGAGATGACACGCACCCAAATGATGTCTTCCGTGGCGTGTGGAGGGATACCCATACAAAAGGAATGCCGTGGTCGCCGTATGCCAGATGAGGACTAACGCTGTTGGTTTCCCAGGTGTTGCCAGACGAGTCTCCATCGCACGGATGCACGGAACAAACGGGGAAGCGTTTTCGCTATCGAATCCCGGGTCCTATCCGTAAGGGGGGGATGGAGGTCAATAACTCTCAACGACGGCATCCAGCTCAACGCACACGACCGCTCGCGCGTCAAGGTAGCGAGCGGCTACCCTGGGTCGCTGTCCCGATTGGCATGCGGGAGGCCCCGTTTAAATTACACCGAGAGATCGACTACCACTGCAAGACTAGATGATATAGCCGGGGAGAAACGTCCCGTCTCAGCCTCGTCGAGGCCGAAAATCAAGCTCTCTCTCTCTCTCTGACGCAGCGAGCGATCATACCGCGTCATTTGACCAAGGCACTTATCGACAAGCGCCAGGGCACGATGTGGGGGGCATCGCGAACCTCTCCCGGTCTTGCGACAAGTCAAGATCGGACATTCGCTGGCGCGTTCTTGCCATACGTGAGCCCAAGGGACGCCCAAGGCTGTGAATCTGCTCAGTCATTGCATATGGACGTGCTGAACATGGCGAACAGACATACGTGTATACCGGGCGCGCTCCTGCCTGCGCCACGCTTTCCATGCCACACCAAGTTTTTCTCGTAGGGCAGACCCTCTCTCTCTTGGCTAGGAAGACCACGTGTCTTGGTTGATGGATGGATGGCCTTGCAACGCGCACAGCGCACACGGAGAGCCCTAGAGAGAAGTTATACACGCGGGTCAGGGGCATACGGTCGCCCCTTTGGATGCACACCATCCTACCCTCCCCCTCGATGCGTCGCTGTAGGATACGTATCGTGTGAGTGAGGCCCGGCGCTTCCCTACCGGCCACCCACCGGCCCGAGCCTCGAGGTTCATTCGGCCAACGCAACGCACACCACGCCTTGTTTCGTTCGTTCGTCGTCGTCAATGTCCTGGCAACCTAGCGCTCCGACCAGCCACCGGATCGATTTTACATACATACTTGGTTTCCCGTCCGATGAATGATTGCAACTTGGACATACTTGGCGGCGACTGCAATCCGATCCGATCCGCTTGGGGCGCTTGGCGAGCGGTATGGGTGTCACACCTCGTTCTACCCGAGCAGACGCCCAGAAAAAAAAAAAAAAAAAAAAAGAGGACCGTTATTTCAGATGTGCACCTTTTTTTTTTTTTCTGCAAGATGGCGCTTTTAGGTTAACACGGCAGATGCGGAGGCGATCAATACGACCTATAGGCTATACGGCACCCGTACAGGAATTACAGCGCATCGCATGTAAAACCATGACCAAGCAAGGAGAAGCAAGGGGAGAGGTACCTCAATGCTTCAAGCAGCGTGGCCGCTCTGAGCAATGATCGTAGAAGATACGCGGGAAACGCAACCCGAGGAACTATTTCCTCCTATTAAACAATTCCGCTCCGAACAAGGCAAGTCGCCATGGAAACGGGCAAAACGAAGAACCCTTAAAGTTAAGGCGCCAGGAAACTGCTCCCTTCTACTGTTGAACAGAAGCTGCACACACTGGGACGATACGATAGACAATTCCACTGTCCCATGTAAATGCACATGCCTTTTTAAAAAAAAAGCTGTATAGTAATCGGGTATTTACTTAAGAGACAGAACAAGTGCCAGTGCTCAACACACACGCACAAAACCAGACATAGGCCAGGAGCGACATACAACGTGGAGTACTGGAACCTAGCAGTACAGACATGGATGTTCAAGGTGCATCATTTCACGGCCAGACGTAGCGATTAAATGGGGTTTTAAACCAGGCAGATGTCTACGAAAGGAAGGCAACGGCGAAAAGAGTGCCAAAGATGCCAGCGACAGAAGAGATACCGAGTGCGGAAGCACCGTTCGACGTCGCAGCGGGAACACCGGCAGAAGAAGTTCCGGTGACGCCAGTTTGGGCAGCAGCAGAAGTGGTCGCATTACTGGTGGGGGTGGGAAGACTGGGGTAGAGATCAGTAGAGTGGTAAGCAACGCAGTTGGACGAGGAGGGGACGACTGGAGTGTAAGGAGGGCTAAAGTCGCCAGAGAAGGGTTGGGAAAAGGTCAGGGTCGCGCCGTTGGAGACATAGATTCCGACGGGTTCCTTGAGATCGGATTCACAAACTTCAAAGGTACCGTTCTTGGCGTTGTTGGGCATGTTGTACGTGCAACCCATGCGGTCGTAAATGTTCTGGCAGTATTCCGACTGCGCGGTCCCGTTGCTCGCCGGGTTACACATGGTGATACAGAACGTGCCTCCACCGATGAATCTGTGATGCAATGCAAGTCAGCAAGTATGTTGGAATGACAGCGACGCAAACACTTGCTCGTTCCAGTCGGTGACCTGGGTGTAAGAGTTGTTATTGGCGCCGATAGTAGGCCAGCCATTCGAGTACATGAGACCACCAATGGGGTTCCCACGCTAGAGAGACAATGAGAAATGTGAGGACAACAAGTTGAGTGAGGGAACGAACCAAGTCGGCGCCGTGGGGGTCGAGTTCTCCTCCATAGTCGTCAATAGCCATGTCAACCAGGGCCTGCTTGACAAAACCAGCAATCTGGATATATTGGCTCGTGACGAGCATTTGGACACCCTGGAGGGCGCCTTCTGGGATGAGACGGGTGCCGTAACCGGACTTTGTACACCATGCGACCTCATAGCCCTCGGTGTCACCGATGGTTGAATTTGGAGTGGGAGGAGCCCAGAGGCAAAAGTCTTTGAATGGAACGCTGAGAAAAGAGCAGAGAGGGTTGTGTAGAGAACGACATACTATCGATGTTGTTGAACATGGACGTCTGGCACATCGAGTTCTGGTTCTGGGTCGTCGAGTTGCAGATATTGTAGCCGACCTGGGGACCACGGATGGCGGAAGTGACGGGGTCTACTTGGTAAGGCTACTCATGGAGGTCAGAGGTGGGGTCGAGGCGAACAAGGAGATACTTGCGATGCCAGTTGGGTATGCATAGTGCTTGTCGGTCAGAGGTGTTGGGTCTGCAGGATCGGGTTGGGCCAGCGCTGAGATGGCGACGCAAAGGAGGACTGAAAGAGCGGAGCGAGACATGTCTCAAAGAGAATCACACACGAAGACGGAGGAAGAAGAAGAAAAAGGTGCGTTGACCACGCATTTCAGACGGGTGGGTTTATATACGAAACTAGTTTATTTATAGCCGCTGCCTATCAACGGATGTTCGCACGGTTACAACAATTTCATGGCGAGGCCGACCACTTTGGACATGTCCCCCCCAGAGTCGAGCTTGCCCTGCGAGAAAAGTTGCATCGCAGTCGCAGCGGCCGACTGCATCGCTGTACACCACAATTGAATACATAAAACTACACTCATCCAACGTCATATACTCACCTTGTGCCTTGTCCTGTGCCTTGTCGCCACCGCTCGACCCCGCGTTCTTCTTATCAAACAATTTGCCCGCTTGAGACATCGCGAGCGCCATCTACGTCACTTGCATATCAGTACACCATCCCAACGGCGCACCACCCACCAGTTTGTCCTGCAACCCCCCAGAGCCACCCGCACGCGCCGTAGTCGTTTCTTCCTCCTCCTCCTCTTCCTCCGCGCGTCCTGGCTTCGCTCCACCCGCCTTGAATCCACCCGCAGGTGCCTTTGCTGCCGTCTGCTTCAACGCTTCCATCGCTGCCGCCGCCCCGATCGCGTCAGCATCCATCGGTCCATGATCGTCTTCCCTACACTCAACAGGGTCATGTCGGCAATCTCGCGTCATCCGCTTCTCACTCACCCGTATGCTTTCCGATGTGCATCCACGTGCGACTTGAGATCGTCGTCTTCGCCACCCGACCAACGAGACCGTCCCTGTGCCTGAATTCTGTTGTGCAAACCCTGCGTCGCTTGGCGATACAACTCAGGGTCGTCGTCCCCATGCTCTTGCGCTAGTCCCGCCAGGTGCCTTGGTTAGACTACATACATGCAACTTCCAGGGAACCTCTCACCAGATGAACCTTGTTTGTTGTAATAACTGGTAGCCTCGCCTCGGCGCGGGGGTTCATGACCCGATCCACCATACCCCGATTCAAATCGATCCTCTCCATCACGCGAAGCGGTGAATCCGCCAGCGGGCGCATTACCCTGGCTTCTACCAGAGCCAGCATGAAGTGCTTGCGGGGAATCGTACTGAGGGCGACCTTGTCGCTGCTGTGACCCATACTGATCTTGACGATCAGCTCCTCCCCCGTAACCCGCACCGCCAGAACCGTATCCTTGATGGGCTTGTTGGCCCTGATGACCTCGACCAGGCGGAGGTCTAACACAGACACAATCAACCTTTGTCAGCAGCAACAGACAGCCCGCACAGCTCACCCCGACGGCGCATCGTAGCGACCATACTCGTTTGTACGCTCTCCGTACCCCTGTAGTCTACAAACCAAAATCGAAAGGGGTGAGCGAGTCAAGAAAAAGAGGATCATCGTCGATCTTACCCAGATGGCGAATCATACCGCCCATACTCGTTCTCACGCCCTCCATATCCCTGCCCAGTGGCAGGAGGCGGCCTATCAAGTAGTATTTTTAAAAAAAAGACAAGTAAGACGACGATCAACAGCGTAACTCACCCAGGCGGCGCATCATACCGACCACGCTCCCCTCTACCACCACCGCCGCCGCCACCATACTCTGAATCATATCTGGAGGATCCTAGGCCTGGACCCCGCCGTCCCTGTCCTTCATCACCGGCAAACTCGCCCGAAGAGACCCTCCGATCGATCTCTGCATCCGATAGGAAATCGGCCCGCTCCAGTCCTCCCTGCGACGAAAACCCAGACGCACCGCGCGTCGTCTGTGTAGGCGGGGGACCGAGCGGCGGGGCGTAGTCCCCTGTCGCCCGTCCCTGTCCTTGTCCTTGTCTTTGTCCTTGTTCTTGGTTGTAGCTGTAGCCTTGGACGCGGGATGGATAGGGCCGGGCATCGACGTCGTGATGACCCGGACCGCGGTAGTCGTCGTAGTCGTCGTCACGCCTTTCACGACCGTGATCGTGCCGCTCGTGATGGCCTTCACGGCGCTCATCGCGCCGGTCCTTGTGCTGGTGGTGCATGTTCGTGCTAGAGGGTGAGAGTCAAGGGTGAGATCGAAACAAGGACGGAGCGGGTGAGGGCGACGCACAAGGCTGTTTGCGAGTAGCAACCCAGATGATCGCAGAGATGATAAAAAACCGTAGCTGCGCTTTTGGATTTTGATTATCGCACAGCCACCCACCCGTGACCTATGTATCGTACTGACTAGACGGACGCGTGCCAAGTATACCGTTTCACGCCCTATGAACCTGTGCTCCATTCGAAGTGATCCCCGTCAGCCTCCGACACCGCCCAATTCCCATCCCAACGCGCACGAGCGTCTCGAGTGCCGCACGCCCGTTCACCACCAAATCCTCATCCCACTCCACAGCGCCCTTTTCAAACAACACCACGATCGTCGACCCACCTACAGTACATTCACGGCGGTCAACACCCCCAAACCATAAAAAAGCGCGTCACCCACCAAACGCGAAATACCCCAGCTCTTGCCCACGTCTGACATGTTGCCCTTCATGTACCGTCGTCTGAATGCTCCCCACCATCATCGCACCGATACAGACCGCCATCACGCGCCCAAACTGCGCACTCTCAATCGGCACAATCTTGCGTGCATTCTCCCCATACACATCCAATGCACTACGAATCGCCTGAGGCTAACCCCCCCCCTTCGTCAGCGTTGGCACCATGCAAAGCGTCACGGGACGCACATTGACCGTATAATACTCCCCTGAAATGTCCACCATCCGTCCGATCACACCGTCGACGGGTACATGAAACCGATGATAATCCTGCGGCGCCAACCGGAAAATCGCCAACGCTCCGCCGACATAGTGCTCAGCTTCCTCGCGATACGCATCACCGAGCAAACGTCCCACCGTAAAATCACGTCCCTTGATCCACAGACGTGTTGCTTCTGATACGGTCTCGAACACCATGAGGCGGCAGTCGGCAGCGCTCACAAGACGTGTCGGGTCCTCGGGCGACTCGATTGGTCGCGCATCTGGTTTCAGTTTTCTGCCAGCACAACACAAAAAGATCCAACCGTTAGTAAACAGCGGAGGCGTCAACACGCATGCTCACCGATAAAAGCACTGGTTGAACGTTTCTGAACAGCAATCACCTCGTCACTTGATCTTAAAAAAAAAGGAAAAAGAAAACGCCACTCACTGAACGACTCGACGGGATCTAGAAACTCGTCTACATTGAGATTATAAAAGTCGATAAAGGCTTGAATGTGTCGCCTCGACTCTGGCGAATCATACTTGACCCCCTGCTTGATCGACAATGACTTGAGCAAACGGCGCGCTACGAACCGCAAACAGATCTCAACATACGACACCGCAAACGAACGAACAGTTCACCCACCCCGCGCACCTTCCATCCGCCCTCGCGCGCCCTAAAACGCAATCACCCATCATCCCTCAACCACGGTTCAACCGACATACGGCAGACAGACCTTGTACAACAATCGAATCCCCAATCGGACATACACTTGCATCTTTTCTTCTTCCAACTGCCCCGTCACCCGATTCTGTACAATGATGTTTGCCGAGTTCTGACCAACAACATGCATCAGCCCGTTCGTGAATCAAACCAGAATTATTATTTTTTCTACATACCGCGCCGAGCTTGTAATTCCCGCTCGAGACCTTGGTGATCATCTTGGTGTACCACTTCCGTTGCGCTTGACTGGGAGTGACAAAGTTGCCCACGACGATCCGGTCCACCTTGGCCCAATCTTGACTCGCGCAGATCGCCAAATGCGTCACGATGTCCACCTCTGCCTTGGAGTTGAGCCGTGGCCGATGACACAACGGACAGTTCTTGATGTTGATCACGCGCTCAAAGTGTTGCTCCTCGTTGACAGACGGTCCGAACAGACCCCCGCCCGAAGAAACATCTTCCGAGTCGGATGACGCCAGGCTGAACTTGCGGGGCGAGGGAAGGATCGAGGACGTAGTAGAAGACGCCGAGAGCGGCTCTGCAATGCTGACCAACGTACGCTCACTCGGTTCCGTCAGGTACGGCTCCGGTGGACAAGGATGCATATACGACTTTTCCGTCGGCGATTCGTCACGAAGGATGATGTTCAGGGGTGGCCCCGAAAAGTCCAAGCCGTCCAAAAAGAACTTGCCTGGGCTGCGGCCGTCCGCTTCGTCACCCGGCGTGGGCGACGACCCGCTATCAGCAAAGCTATCTTCGGTGTTCAACCTCTTCCTCTCGCTTCTCGGTCGACAGAGCTCATTTTCGAGACACATGATTGCTTCGGGGATCGTCAATTCGTCCTCTGCCGGTCTCTTTCCATATCGGAGGAAGAATGAATCAATGGTCTGTGTCGAGAGCGTGGATCCGAGTGAATCTAGCATGGACGCAATCTCAAGGTGTGAGAGCGTGTACGTATCGTCCGTATCATACTGCTTGAGACATTGAGCCCAGAACCGCTGACGCAGCGCATCGTAAGGCTGAAACCTGGCTCTTGTGGGGCGCGACGGGATTCAGTTTAAAAACATCAGCGTCGGGTAAAAGGGCAATACAGACCTGAAACGGAGCACCGGATTGTGCTTTGCCTCCCAAGGCATCTCCTTTGCTGTGACTAACGGCAGATGGAACTCCTTCATGGCATGACTACCGTCACCATCATCTTGGCTGTACAAGCCGGTCTTTGGATCTGGCTGCGGCGCGTCCTTGACAAGCTCCGAGACATCAAACCGCGCATCGCCCACGTGATCGTTCGAAGAGAGCTTGTCCCAATCGAGCACCGTCAGCTGTACCTTGAACGCCGTCTCGTACCGTCTGACATGGAAAAGGAGCTTCTCTTCCCAAGTGGGATTCAAGGAATGCCGAATGACGCGGGTACGAAACACCTTTTTGCCAAACGAAATGACGACAAACGGATCCATATCCCAACCAGTGCGCGTCACTAGACCATACACATACGGACAACGGGAGGAGCGGCATCAACGACGACACAGCCTCGACGTTGACGGTGTTCACTCACTGTTTTTAAGCTTCGGGAGATCCGTCGCGCCTTGAATCTCCAGCATGACGATGCCAACGATATCATTTGCCGCAGAAAAGTTGTAATCGGCATTCTTATTCGTCGCCCAGGATCGCTTGAACCGTTTCTTGGAAGTCGTGCCCAACGTCGGAATGGATCCAGCACTCGCCGAGCGACGATGCCCAAAATGAGGAAGCATCGGTGAGGCTGGGGGGACGGGCGAAGCGTTCCCCGAGGCAGGTAGTGGGGCGACCAAGATGGACGGCACACTTGCATCCGCCGCATGAGGGGTGGGGGTGCCCTCGTAAGACGGACGTGTCGACAGCGGTGGCCTGCGGATGAACAACTTTGGTAGCTTGTTGCGGGATGCCGTTGGCGTGACGGGGGTAGGTGTCGCCGATTCCACGACAGGAGAAGGTCGAGCAGTGCCAGGGGTCTTGTTCTGATGAACAGGTCCGGGGCTTCTATCGATGTGGATCGTGGGCGGTGGAATGTAGAGACGTGACAGATGGGGGACCGGCATCTCATCGTCATCGTCGTCCTCTGAGTCGTGGTCGTCTTCATCGGAACTGATGCCGCCGTCATCTTCAAAGGCGGGTCCGGAGAGATGAGAGCGCAGGGTACCAATACCTTCCGTCTGGAACGATGTCTGATTCGGGGCCGGTTTCTAAAGGAGGAGCTGAAAGAGACTTACGGGTGGGGCAGAGACGAGACTCGGACGAGAGCGTTTGGTGAGTTCGCGAAAGACATCTCTGAAACCCATCAAACACTGCGTATTTGGGGGTGTGACAAACCCGAGTTTAATTTGAACCGAGCCGGAGGCGAGCGTCGTCGCGCGGGTGGATACGAGTGATAAAGATGATGACTAGGATGAGGAAGAGATGTGAAGCAGGAGCGAGGCGAGCAGCAGGATCGAACGAACCTTGTTCTGATCGTCGTTGAAACCAAACGCATTGCCCTCCCTGAACCAATCCTCCAACGGCAGCGCGACCTCGCCGAGGTAATCCTTTTTGAGCATGTTGTCCTTGTCCCAGACGACAACCTCGATCGTACCAAGGCGATCGGCGAGCGAGAGGTAGATTGGGAAATCGAACGTAGCATCTTTCAGGCTGTACTCTGGGTTTACATTGCGCTTGATGACAGGGGTATGGTACCTCGTGCTCAACAGCGAGACCACGACAAAGCTAGGAAAGGGTTGGGTGAAGCTGTATTGCACGGGGCGAAGAACGTGGCTTACGGGTCGCAGGAGCTGTGTTTGCTTCGCGAGCAGAGATCTTTGCAGCCAAGAACCTGTAGACGGAGAAGGACGACGGGCTGTTCGCCAGGGGAAGGCGAGAGGGTGTTCCTTCCGCTTCCATGACCACCTGAGACGCGAGCTGGAAAGAGAGCAGCGGTCTTGAGTGCGCGACCGATCTTCTGGGCTTTTTTCTTTGGGACGGGAGGGATCATGGAAGAAGTGAAGCAAGCGATGGGATCAGACGTTTCCACAGCAAAAGGGACTGCGCAACACCCCTAGACACGTTCGGCAACACGATTAGTTATTAATAAGGCTGTCCAGCCGTAGGACCAAGTCCATCACGTATGCTACATCACATGCTACACATCTAAATGTCCAAATGTATGATTAAGGCAAGGATCGTCCGGTTTAACTTTAAGCCATCTCAAAATGCCAATGGGGATCACGCCAAGAAAACCATCGCAAACACGACGCCAGCAACGGTAGCAAAGGACGAAATGGCAACGACCGATGCATCATTGGATGTCGACGCAGCAACACCGGCAGTCGGCGAGCGCGAGGGTGGATTTTTTCGATTTCCAGCGCCTGCACCAACGGCAGGACTGGGGAGGTTTGAGTAGAGGGCGGTAGATTGGTAAGTGACGCAGTTGGAAGAGGAAGGAACGGCGGGAGTGTATGGGATGTGGGTGATGGGGCCCTGGGACTCGGGAGGCTGGAAGTAAGTCTGCGTCTGACCATTCTCGACGTAGACGCCAGGAGGGGTCATGACATCACCATCGCAGACTTCGAATGAGCCATTCTTGGCGTTGCTCGGGGCATTGTATGCACATCCAAGACGATCATAAATGTTCTGGCAGAATTGACCCTGATTGTGGCCGTTGGGGTCGCAAATTTTCAAACAGAAGGCATTGGCACCCATGAAACTGACACGAATCAGCATGTGCTCACAGTGCGACTTGAAAGGAGCCTACTTTGTCCAGTCGCTGACCTGCTGGTAGGTATTGTTGTTGCCCTTGTTGCTAGGAAAGGCATTCGAGTACATGAGGCCGCCCAGAGGGTTTCCACGCTAAGTAACACATCAAACCCACTGTCGAGGAGAAGAAAAAAACGGACCAAGTCAGCGCCATGGGGATCGAGCTCTCCTCCATCGTCACCGGTAGCCAAGTCGATCTGGATCTGGTCGATGAAACCAGTGATCTGGATATAGTCGGGTGTTCTGATGAGTTGAACGCCCTTGAGTGCACCATCGGGAATGAGGCGGGTACCGTGGCCATGCTTTGTGCACCAGGCGACCTCCTGACCTTCGGTATCGCCGATGGTTGAGTTTGGCTTGGAGGGTGCCCATAGGCAGAAATCTGAAAGAGAGAGTCAGTCAAGCGGGGGGAACGATTACAGACGTGGGCGTACCATCTATGTGGTTGACAAACGACGTCTGACACATGGAATTTTGATTCTCTGTGGTAGAGTTGCAGATATTGTACCCTGCCTGGGGACCGCGGATGGCGGCGGTGTTGTAGTCGACTTGATACGGCTGATGGAAGAAGGGGGTGAGGAGGGGGACGAGGGCGGGATGTAAGCGTACGTACGATTTCATTTGGATAGGCGTAATGTTTGCTGTAGAGGGGGGTTGACGCAGCGGGGTCGGGCTGGGCGAGTACAATGGTGGCGGTGGCGAAGACGAGGAAGAGGAGTGCGCAAGGGGACATTATACGGGTTAGATAAGATATTGGCAGAACTCTATTTGACGTGAAACTGCCTAAAATAGTATTCGGTTAAGGATAGCACGTGATCCAGACGCGTCCCTTAAAACACCAGACCGACGCGTACGCGACTCTCCAAGTACTCCCATCTGCCATGGCCAAATCCGCGACAGGTCTGTCCCCGTCCTGCAGCTGCGAAATATACCTCACTCGTACCCAGCCACGTCCACCAAGACAGCCACCAAACGCGCCAATGGCAAGTCATCCAAACAAGGTTCGTATATGCATCGTCTACGACACACACCGCGTTGAACGGGCCCATAGACAAGGAGGACAAGCCCAAGCGTGCACCCTCTGCATACAATCTCTTCGTGCAGGCCAAGATGAAAGAGTGGAAGGAGAACAATCCCGGTGCACCCATCAAGGAAGCCATGAGCGAGGTATATGCGCATACATCCACATTCCTATCCCATCTCACGTTCACGCCAGATCGGTGCGATGTGGCGAGATGCGCCGGAGAATCCAAATCGCGGCAAGGAACCTAAATCCAAGAAATCCAAAGCCAGCGCCGACAAGCCGGTCAAAGCCGCCAAGAAGCCACCACCAAAGTCGAGCGACGTGGAAGCGTCCGGCGAGGAGAGCGAATGGTACGGTCGTCCGTTTTGACGACGAGGACGTGCTAACCGTTTCTCGTAGAGTGTCATTGATGCTATTCTTTACCGTATTCCCTTAGACCGCCTGTGTGCATGCGCCTCCTTTTAATCATTCTCTTTGTCATCACGTGACATGTGTCACACCACCCCCTAAGTATGACGACAATGACGAACTACCTTTTGGCACTATTTAAGGATCTGTTTCCGCTGTTTCTTTCTTTCCCGCCGCCATGGATAAGACATCTTCCATCATCGCAGCCCTCGACGCTGGAAAGCTTCCCACCCAGCGCCAGCTCAATGCCTTCATCGACTGGCTCCTCCTCAACATCATCCCGTCCGACACACCTGAGCTCGACAAGCTTACCCCACAGGGCGGAGCACTCGCCCGCGGGTTCGCTGATATGCTGACCGCATACAAGCAGCTGGGCAGCAACAAAAATTGTGCATTCCCTACCTTCCTCTCCCCCGCCCTCCTGACGCGCTCGCAGATGATGATTTGGTCCAACACACCCTCTGGCATCTCTCCGAGGGCAACTTGTCTTCCCTCCGCATCGAAGCCATCGACGTCAAGGAGGCGTCTGCAGATATGGACGCCCTTCGCACCGCTCTGAGGAATCTTCTCAAGATCCTCTGGGCGAATGTCAGCGGTGAGGGAAGTCACCTTCTTAGTGACTTTACCTCCTTTGTGAGGCTCGCCCTCGCCGATTTCGCGGGAGCACTCGAGACTCAGGCTGCTCATACAAAGGAGAGCATCAGACAGCTGGAGAGTCAAGTGCAACGAGGCGAGAGGGACCCCCTTGGCAGAAGACGCGAAGAGCAACCCAAGGAGGTAGACCCCAAGGCCATGTTCGAAGAGACTATGGATACGGTCAAAGAAGCCGGCTCAAAGGCTATTGGAGTCGGTCAGTCCGTCAAGGTCACTGCAGAAGACGAGACCTCGAGGCTATGCACCCGGCTGACCGAAGCCTTGTACCAGGTAGGTCAAGAAGCTTCTCCATGTCCCCGTCGATCTAGACACTGGCAACAGGTTTATGATCGCGCTGAGAGCGACGAGGAATACAAGCGCGCCTTGTCTACCCTCTTCGACATTGCTTCCAAGTGGTTGAACCGCACGCTTGACACCGCCGCTACCCCTGAGGAAGCTATATCACTCAGCACCTTCATTGATGACCCCACCGAAGAAAAGCACATGCACCATGCTCTCATCAACATCCGTACCCTATGCGAGCGACTCGCAGGCGGCAAATCTCTTGATCGCTTGTTCGCAACACTTCGTGTATACGCTCTCGACATCAAACAGGATAAAGATCTCAAGGC
This sequence comes from Hemileccinum impolitum, assembly GCA_003316335.1. NCBI lineage: Eukaryota > Fungi > Basidiomycota > Agaricomycetes > Boletales > Boletaceae > Hemileccinum > Hemileccinum impolitum. The sequence goes on from QFEQ01000331.1 coordinate 46,463, forward strand.
ATGGTTTGACAATTTCATTGCCCACGTACGCGGTGGTCTTGAGACTCCTGGTTATGCTCGCAGCCAGGAAGCACAAGCGAAGCGTGATCAGCTTGAGCGTCGCTGGAATGAACTTGTCGACAACAATTCAGATGTCGCCAAGCAGTGGAAGACGGACCTTGAGGCCCTCCGTGGCGAACTTCGCGAGTTCCAGCAAGCAATTACAGATGATGCCGACCTGCGCCGCGCCAGGGAAGCACGCACTAGGTTCGTTCGGGATGTCGAAAAGAGTGTCGTCACCGGCGCGAAAGTTGGTTTACAATTTGCAATGGAGCAAGCCTCTTGGTTCTGGCAAGACTTGTTCAATGTATACACACAGCGCATCTTCGCCGTGTTGAAGACCATCCCCATACCTAGGTAAGCCGTCCGCAGATTAAAAAACGTATCGCGTAGCCTGACGGGGTTACAGGACCGAGTATGTTGACCGCGATGTCGAATTCGTCCTCGAGAATCTTGACATCTCCTCCCTCAATCTTCTTCCGGGCCATGCATACTTGCGCAACATCACAGACATTGAAATCACGGCGCCCGGCGAGACCAGTGCTGCGACAAAGACTGCGTTTGGGAGTCTTACTCACATCCATCTCCAAGCTATCCGGCTCTCGCTCAAAGACGTCTCCTTCTTTTACAAGGACAATACATCTACCGTCGGCCCCAACAAATTTACCGGCATCATGCAGTTCAATCTTCCCACTCAGGGTCTCGACGTCGACTTCAAGTTTAGGCTCATCCCAAATACCGAACAAGGTCTGGCCGAACGCGAACGCAACAGGCGCTTCTTCAAGATTGAACGTGTAGATGTTAGGTTGACCGACGATATCAAGTTCGACATCAAGGAGTCCAACCACCCCATCATCGCATCTGTATTCAAGCCGGTGCTTGTGCGCCGCTTCCGGGACGCCATCGAGCGAACGCTCGAGGAGCACATTCGGGGCGTGTTTGACTTCACAGACACCATCGCTTTTGATGTTTTGAAACGGTCGCAGGTGTTTGCGGATACTGGTCTCGGCCCTGGTGCGTCGCTGGCTGCCGCGATTTGGAGTGAAGTTGGCCATCTCAGGAAGTTGGAGGGTGGCTTGTTGACCGGCTGGAAGGCGACCGGTACGGGCATCGTCAAGGAAGGGCGTGCGGGTGAACCTAGCATTGCGGTTGGAGCTGAGCCTCAGATTATTCCTGGCGAGAAGCATGGTCCGCTCGGGTACGGTTCGGAGCCCATCGAGAGGGTCCCTGGTATCGAGGTGGCTGGCCTTGCGGAGCGTGTCAGGGAGGCGGGTCAGGAGGGCTTGAAGCGAGTGCAGACGTTGAAGGAGAGTGTGCAGCACAAGGCGGCTGAGGAGAAGAAGCGAACGGGTTGGGAGAGTGCGGCGTTTGATGTGTAGTAATGGTGGATCGGTTTCTTTGCCTCGTCTTGAAACTTGTATTTGATACTCCCGCTCGATCATGATCTGATCGGTAATAAAACTTCTGCCGAAAACATTTGTTACTGTGAGAGTCGGAAATACTTTTTAACGCCCAAGTAGTCAGACTCGGACAAGTACTCTGTGATGAGCACCAAGAGAGCAGCATCAACGTCCTGCTAGGATTTACATACCCGAAAGCACAAGTACAACATCTGCCGTTTGACATGTTTTGATGCGACCACTCCGAACTCTTTTATTCTCTGGTCTCGCTTGGTCTAGCAACGATGTCCACGCGGACATAAGCGTTGTAGATCTCGTCTGACATTAACAAGGTGTCGGTGCTCGTGCCGATCGGATACAAAAACGCCGACAACAGCTGAAGCACATCGTCACTCACAAACACAAACGCATGGGCAGCGCCAACAAAACGCTCGGGCTCACCTCGTGAAACTCGATGAACGCGGCAGCTGTGAGAAAAGAAGAAAAAGATATGGATATGGATCGGTCATCGACGCTTCTCAATCTCTACGCTGCGCTGCAGCATCCAGCTTACAATGCGGAACGTAGCCATCACCCTTCAGCTTCAGCCCCGTACCACCGTGTATTTTCTTTCGGTACCCCTCACTGTCTGCGTGGTTGTTGGTGTAAAACACCAGGTCGAGGGAAGTCAGGACGCGTTATACACTCACCAATATGCTGATCAGTTATGTGCAGGATCTCAAGGACGAGCCCCGGAAGGCGCTTCAGGCTGTGGCGCGACTTTGATGCGTTTGTAAGGTGGAAGTACAGTACTTTGTGATCGATGGTATATTTTGTGAATTCTCACCTTGCTTATGATCTGATAGAACCCCATCCGGAATACAAGTCAAGCACGCCCGACCTCTTTAGATACTACCCTAGCCTATCCGAAGACGAGCTCCCGGTCGATCTCCCCTCTGAGCACTATTACCAGCTATGCACGCTACTTCCACTCCACCCCTCCCAACAGGGTCGTAGCGAATTTCGTGCATGCGCATCGTGACGTATCTGGTCGAACAGTTTATGGTGCGACCGTCCGGAACCGACCCTGGGGATGGGTCGAGAACATAGGCGAGTCAGCAGTAGAAGAAGATACGAACTGATGGCGGGAAGGTCCTTTCAGAAACGGGTCTTCGCTCTCCCTTGAGCTCTTTGCAGCACGTCGAACCGGAGATCACATCCCCCGCCCTAATTCGATCAGTGACACCGCCCAGCGCGATGACCACGAAAGCAATGACATGCGTCGCAAAGGCGACGTGCGGTCGTTCGAAGACGGATTGTCTGCGGGGAACATCTACAGGCGGGATTGGCGTGAGACGAGGCTAGAGGCGTACCGTGACGGACAAGTAGATTATCATCGACGGGCAAAGGGGATGGACTGGACGAGGTGGGTTCATTGTCTGTCTTTTCGGCGCAACATCGCTCTAGCTTGATGGGACCGGGGTCTAGAACGGCGTCACCTGCGTTGTCAGTCAGATCAAGGGGGTCCGCTCAATGTTCCCTGCGATGCTTGTGAGGTGAATGTTTGTGAATGACAGGGTCACGAACTGTATGAACCACGTGCAAGGTTCAACGAAGCACTCACAGTCGGCGCCGCTGCGAGTCTGCACCATCATCATTGTCGACAATGCTGAGCTATGATGGCGATCATGACGGAAGGATCAATCCGTTCGCGGGCATGGGTCTTTCGGACGAGCTGTATCAAGCGAACCTCAAGGATCTCGTTGGCACCAAGAATCTGATGAGCGTGTCGGAAGGATGTTCCGTCTTCGAAGGTATGAAGGTCCTAGGCGTATATTGACATGGACATCAGCGATTATAATACACGATTTTATAGGTTGATGTCGAAAAGAAAGAAGTGAGCAAGCGCAATGAGCAGCTTTGTCGATTGAAACGTTGGAAGATGGGAATAGGAGGGACGTATTATTCCTGGTCACAAACGTTTCTAATAAGTACATATTGACGTGCATGCTCGAATCGTGCCCGAGCCATTGGGATTCATGAATACTACGTAGAGGCGAGACAGAGATTCAGACCTCCACAAAGCCACGAATGTCCCGCGAGGACTTGCTCTCCACGAATTCCATCACGCACTACCACCGGCACTGGCACGATCTTCTCCAGTCCTGTCCACCATCTGTATTTCTTCTCCCTGCTCTACCTCTTCGTTCTGCCCACCATCCGCAAACACGATCGCGCTCACACCACCATGGATGGCCCCTGATGACAAACCGAATGCGGAGTCGATGTTGCTTCCACGTCTGCCTTGAATATCGCGCGCATAAAGGGCTCGCAAGTTCAAGATGAGTCGGGGGGCGAGCGTGAATGGAGGTATACACTGTACCAAACCCAGTAGCATCCACCATTCTTCCTGGATGTCTGTTGCGTAACCTAGTATGTCGAGGAGCGACATCATGAAGATGCTATCCATCGATATCAGTTATTAGCCAAGTTGCATAGAAGAGGATGTGAAAAGGCAAGACGAGACGTGGACATACACAACAAAGTAGATCGTGCCTTCCTTCATAAGGAGGATCATGTAACGGTTCAGGTGGATTTGCTTTGTTGCTTTGTACATTTGAAGTGCTTCCTTGATGAATTTGATAGTGACCAGCAGACACATCAATGCGCCGAAAGTAATTTGGACTATATCAGCAATTTTCGGCCAAATGGGGGAGCTGATTTTCGCCGTGCAAAACGACAAATCAAGCACTTGAGCAGTGACTTCTAAATGATTGGGAGAACAGTGGATATTCTGTTATAGTGTGCATGATATTAAGCCATGATACGCACCTATGGCCTCCTTCTGAGTGCTGATTAAAATAACCCAAATTAGAATGGGCAGCATTTCGAGGGTGTACAATGTGAGGAGAGTACCGAGGATGAATTTGGATCGATTGTACACTGCCCCCACACGGAGGATCATTGTCACTGTCAATGGCCATGAGATCATCTCACCCACGATAAAATAAAAATCTTACAATCTGCAGCACCAATGAAAATCGAGAAAGTCCATTGGGAAAAAATATAAAGAATTTCACCTTTGAAGTGTCCTTGAGCAGAGCGGACACTAGAAAGTCAAATAAATGTACTCACAACTGCTTAAGTATTATCAACTGTCGTTAATCAGTGTAAGATGAAGAGTACATACATCTAGCAATAACTTGAATAAGAATTATTTTTGTCATTAATGTCAAATTTACCTTTGTAGGGCCAGGTATAAAAGAAGTTCCCACTTGAATCATGCTGTCAGCTCAATAAAATCGGAATTAGTATTTTTGAACTTACGGAGGCAACCAATTCTAGTGAACCAGTCAGTGATCAATTGATATTTTTTGTGGCAGGTTAGACGTACATGAGAATACTACATAGGCCGGAATAACGTACCTGAAAGTTAACAATGATCAGTCCTAGTATGATGTTGTGGAGACTGTCCTGATACATACGAGAAGAAATAGTGTGGATACCCTTGTCCAGGGCTTGTTCTGAAACTGTATCAGAATATATGAAGGATCTAGGAAAAGTGATTGCTGACCCAAATGTATTCGATCTACAGAAACGAACTAGTGAGATGTCTGTGTAACATGTGGATGATTATGAGACATACTTCATCCGATATAAGATATCATATGTGGACATGTATCACTTACTGTAATCATATCCAACTGCGGTGAGGACTACAACTAGGAAGAACAATAAGATAAAAAGATAAAAACCACAAGGTGAACGAACATACGAGACATACATTTGTTTAGTTCAATGCTTGCAACAGCTGATTGTAGAGTAGAGGCCATGAGGTTGATCAAGAGGATATGTGGAAACACTTGGATGTGGAAAGAATCAGAAGGTGGTATTTGACAATCAGGATCTAGAAGGGACTGTACATATAAGCCAACCCCGGTAGGGAGGTAAGATATCAGAGACCAGCTTGGGATGTTACTGTTACCAAGCATGGGCCTGCATCAAGCATATGCATGTGATCAGGCATTGCATTGTCCATTAATTGGCTGGAATCTCGATAATCAGATGGAAACACATGCAACAAACACAGGGAACAGATACAGTGTTTGATGTGTTATGGGTAGCTTCAGACAAACCGCAGTTGTGGATTGCATCAAAAGATTGATGGAGTCACTGGTTCCACCACTTTACATTACCTTGGAACAAATCATGATGCAAGTTGAATTTTTCTTCCAGCGCAAATGGGCGTTGCATTGCCCCATGGCTCTTTTATGTAATAGAGCAAGTCAAATGTTGTACAGATCTGTGGGAATGGTCATACTTCGCATCAGTGGATCTGTGTTGCTTCATCAAATTCTTTACAGATATGCCATGGAACCGCATGGCAGTAAAAAAAGGAAAGCACATCTGGGATTGCGAAAGGACCCCTGGCAGGTGCCCGAGCGATCTGTGGGCAGGCAGGAAGCCTCCTCCCCACTCGTTCTACCCACATCACAACCAATCTATCCAGGGCTGGTACCCTAAACGGTCTCAGAAGGGCAATAGTAGGGCATAGCCCCTCTGACGAGGGCTTTCGCCGGCTCGAAACCACATGCCCAACCTTATCCACCTCTGCCTGTGCGGCTGTTCTCACCGCCATGGTCTGGCTCCAATTCTCAGAGAGGAGCGCCCAATGGACAGTGTGGACTAACACCCTGAGCTATGGAAGCCCAGACGGTCGTGCTGACTCCGGGTCATGGTATTCGTCCGACATTCGGCATGAGGATTAGATAACGATCCTCGGTCACCCTTTGATCAATGGCCGCACGCACTATACACACAGGGTAAAGTACCAAACGTACCAGACGGTTCCCAGAGTGTTCCAGAACGTGTCCAACGCGAGGACAATGAGTGTGTCGACATACTGAACGTGCACAGTCAAGGTAGCGGGCCCAGCGGGCCCAATGGCGATCTGGCGAGTTTGGCCAAGGGATTGCAATGAGGATGCACCAAAGTGTTCCCAGAACGTCCAGACGTCCCAAATACAACGGCAACAGCGCCGATGACGCGCCGGATGTGCAGCATTGAATTACAGATCCAAAGAACGATCTGGGGGAGATGGTCAAAATGCCAAACCACAAGGCTTCCGGATCATTCGAAACCGACAAAGGCCACTCATATAACGTACAGAGGTCCCGACAAGCAGGGCCAGGAGGCCATCATAGCAGTTCATGGCAGCAAATGATGCAGAATCGATGCAGACGACGTCCGTAGGAGTCTGGAAGGTGGTAAGAGCCAGGTTAGGTGAAGGTGGCTCACCAAAGTCGAACGGCCATACCAAGGCGTGTACAGGCAATCGAATATGTCATCCATGTCCATGGGCATTGCAGTACCAGTCCTGAGGTGCGACACGCGAGAGGCGATTGAGGATGACCGGTGACCGGTGACCGGGCACTGCAAGTGCATGTGGCCGAGGCGCAACTTACCAAATCAGGAAATCAGCGCGGACGGCCCACGACTACAGGATTTCCTCCAGCCTGGTGTCAGTCGTGCGGAATATCACCATCAAACCTAGTCATGCCAACGCCGAGCTTCTCTCTTCGTCTTCGTTATCATATCACAATGAAGAAAAGCCAGCTTGCGAACGACCTGGTTGTGGTCACCATCTGACCTCATTCGCTACGTCTCCTTTGTTGACTGCCCAATTGTGGACACGACCGAAGTTCTCATGGCTACTATGCTTGTCGGTGCTGCCGTGGACGCCGCACTGTTGCTTATCGCCGGAAATGAAACCTGTCCCCAACCTCAAACATCAGAACATCTTGCCGCCGTCGAAACCATGAAACTAGAGAATATTATCCATCTTCCAGAACAAGGTCAACTTGAATAAGCAGGCGCATGCTGATCTCTCTCTTTGATATTCTTTTGCTGACAAATCGATCGCGCTCGCAACTTGGTGGACGTGGGCACGATGGGAACTTCCCATCGTGCCCACGTCCACCAAGTTGAAATACAATATTGACGCCAGAATACATCATCAAACGCATCCCTATTCCGATCCGAGATTTAATTTCACCGCTGATCCAAGTCTCCTTGTCATCCGTTCCTCTGACGTCAACAAACTGGGACTCGGGAGCTGCCAATCTACAAAGACGGTTTGTAACGATATCTTTACTACCGTGGAGTTGAGGTGTCCGACTGGTCAGGAGGGTCGCTTATGCGGTTACGCAAGTCTTGGGCAAGTCCTATAACCCAAGCCGACTGGCCGACTTGAAGTTGACGAACTGAAACGGTGATGGCTCCATCCTCACTGGTATCCTCCGCCTCGGCCAAGAAGTTAAGATCAGACCAGACAACGCGGGAAGAGATAGATGTAAACCGATCTTGAGCAAGATTGTCTCATTGCATGCTGAGAATAATCACCTCTCGTTTGCCGCCGTCCTCGACGCATTGATCGGTGTTGGAACCAGGATAGATCTGACGCTCTGCCGTGCAGATCGGCTGGTAGGACAGGTATTGGTCGCTGTCAGGAAGCTTCCATAGGTATACACCGGTATGTCGTTCGCTTCTTCTTGCCTGCTCCGATGCATGCCCCATTCCCATCTTGTTTCCAGAACTCCAGATCAGCCTCTTCTTACTCCGCCCCTCGATACCCGGACGGAAGACAAGAAACAAACTGAGGTGGCAAGGTGCCCCAGCTAACCGAGCGCGAGCTGTTGCTCATCAACATTGGCTCGACTTTCACAGCCGGACGTGTGTTGAGCGTCAAGGGGGACCCTTCCAAAATCCAGCTCACGTTGCCTGCATATACCGAGGTTGGTGAAAAGGTTACTCTGTCTCGACGGATCGAGAAACACTGGCGGCTTGTGGGTGCGTTTCATGCTTTCTCTCCCTTCGTCCGAATCCGGCGTTGATGCATGTCTGGGGGGACCATGGCTCGTAGAGCCATGGTGTAAGATCTGTGTGCGAAGAGGGACGCTCGGTCTGTCAGTTCCACACATCTGTCCGTCGGTCGCTCCTCTCCGAAGATGAGAGCCGGGCCATGGGGAACGCCCATGTACAGTGCAGATGGAGGTGGATAAAGGAGGCGGGTTGGGTAGGCGGTTTCGAGCCGGCGAAAGCTCTCGTCAGGGGGCTACCCCTACCCCTACCGCTGCCCTTCCGAGACCGTTTAGGGTACCAGCTTCCGATCTTAAGCCCTATCGAGGGAGTTGGCCAATCCACGTAGTGGCCCACGTAGGCGGGGGCGCGACCCCGGATAGATCGGTTGCGATTGCGGGTAGAACGAGTGGGGAGGAGGGAGGCTTCCTGCCTGTGCGGTCCCACAGGTCGCTCTGGCGCCTGGGATCCTTTTGGATTCCCACACGCACTTTCTCGCTGCCATGCGGTCCCCATGATGGAACCATTCCATCGTGGGATCGCTCTTCGCCATCCGTAAAGGATTCGATGAAGCGACACAGATGGCAGGTTGGGAGCGTATTGATCATTCGTGCATAGCACCCTCGTGCCCAGCTAACGACAGCCATGTCACACCGACGGTCAGTCGGATGATGTCGGTTGCTTGAGTGGGTCGCGTTCAATGATCCTTGCGAGCACGTATACGTTTGCCACCGTGTCGGCACCACGAATTACTTGTGGATTGGCCTTGCCAATCGCCTCGAAAATCGGGCATGGCTTGATCCCTCGTCATCACCCAAGCGCTCACTGGCACCGGTCGCCAGTCCGTTCATGCGATAAATATCTTCAAATGATCGACGGTGTCGGTGAAGCGGAATTCCTTCGGTTCTTTGGAGATTCAGCTTGTTCCCGAACACGGAACCGAACATTTGACGGAGATGTGTATGAACCATAATCATAACGTTCGCTTCCAAGTATTCGAACGTGTTCAAGTTCGACAGATTAATGCATACAACCAGGGTGTTCTCGATTTGCGAGGGGTCTGTGCTTTGACTGCAACCCGAATGCGAAGGCTGCTCTTTAGCAACTCGAGTTCGAGGGCTACAAGCATCATTTCTGGCTGAAATTCCTATCCCAGTCACTGAGCCCTTCGGATGAAAATGCTCGTGCAAAACTGGTATTGTTCAATTGCGTAGAGGCCTGCATGAGTCGGACTGAATGAAACGATGGTCACCGTCAGGAGCGTCACGATACCATCCTGAGCAATTCCTTTGCACGAATCAGTTCAGTGCATCGGTTCATTGGCCCAATCATCAGCGTACCGTGATCGACGCCTGCCGACCCCGGCGCAAGCAAGCCAGTGATGTTCTGGGCTGTTGTGGAATAGAGGAAACACCGCCAAAGCTTGACTGGCCGACAGCTTCCAAGACCAACTCATCCCTAGGAGGAATAAAACAACGTAGATGATCACTGTAAAAAAGTGCACACCTTCCTGTATCGTATCCATCAAGTACGATGGTGTGGTGGTCGGTAACAGGCTGACAAGAAAGCAATGTCAGAGGCAGACATTTGCTGCGTAAACGACGTCTCCAATCACCTCTTCCTTGGAAACCCTGTGTCCAAGGTGATGATCAGTTCACGAGTGAGTTCCAATGCAGAACGTACGCTAAGAACAGCACGCCACTGTCTGCCAAAGTACCGTTTTGGCGGTGCACCCTTCGCCAACAGGCACGAGATCAAGATCGAACAGGGAGAGCACTTATCGGAAATGATTACCACAATCAGACCTTCGGGGCATGTCCCAGTTCCAGCATTTCCATAGTCTTCACGAATCTCAATCGTTTGGTTGACCCAGCCATTTCCATCACCGAGCTGAGCAGATTGAGGATTTCCGAGATGTATCCCGAGACATTCCGTCGAACTACCAGATCAGACGATGCATCATTGAGAGGCTTTCTTATCTCGGGAGAAATCGCAAGATCGCTCACAATCCAATCGCTCGAGCGTAGGTTTTGAGGCCATCGTCTGTCAAGACATCCGCAGAGCTCAGGCCCGAGATAATGACCTGCCACTTTGTAAGCAAGAAGGGCAAAGGCAAGAAAGGGCGCAAAAGCGTACGTTCAAAGGTTCACCTAATCCGTCGTAGGCTACACCACGAACTTGCAGAGCAGAGCTAAGTCCAAAGAAAGACATGAGAGCAGCTGCAAAGATCATTCTAGGTGAGTACATGTCGATGGAGATGTGTGGGGGATGTCAAGGAAAGAAGGAGAAACCATCTACTAGTATATATATATATGGGCCAATCTCCTGTGTGTATCACGAACTTGAACATGTTAGCAAACCGACCCTTAGCTGATAGAAGCTTAATCAAACGTTGGTACCGCATGGGGACTCAATCCCAACGTAACCCTGGTCGAGTGGTTTCCGTCGCTGACGGTGCTATGTGATACAATTCTTGCGCGTGCACGTTATGAATTGCAAAAAAAGAAAAAACACCATGCGGCCGTCGTCATAAAGGGAGACGGTCCGACAAAGAATGGGCTTTGGGTGACGAGTTGCAGGGACTCGAGGAACTGAGGCAGATATGTGCGGCGACAGTTCAATTCTGGTCAGATGGATTGCATTCGAGAAGGTCAAAGCACCTTTGTTCATACATGACCGCACGCGTGTCATGTAGTAGTCCAGAGGATCCGAACCAACCAAGTCTGGAAGCGAAGTGCTGCAGTGCAGGAATGAATGAAGGTTCGAGGATTGGTTGCGACGTCCGCTTCTACAGAATGTGAAGCTCGGACCACACTAGGCCATGACGGGGAAGAGGGCGAGTTCTAGTCTATGCGTGAGAAGCAAGATCGGCCGGTTGACTGGGCTCACCTGCCTTCTCCAGTTGCTCCTCCTAGTAGCACTCTGTTGTCCTCGATCCACTCCTTTTCGCACCATATTCAGCACACCTCATTTTTGCTGTTTGTACTCTCCCCCGATAGGTTCGGGTCCATGATCCATCCGGTTTCGATCCTCGGCTTTCCACCCAACCATTTCACTGACGCTGTCTGCTCTCCTGATCTGCTTTGCCTAACTTGCAAAGTCACCGTGACGCATAGAAGAAAAAAAGATTGTATGGTTCCGTACCCATTGACACATGGGAATGTGTCGCATAAGTCGATTCCAATCACTGATGATGTGGTACGGGGCTCGTGCATATAGAAGACGGGCTGGCCACCAGACTAGCCGTCATCCTCGGCGCGGACGTGGATACTCTAGTACTCAATATTCAATCGTCGATCTTCGACAACGGCGGCTGTCGACAGTGTGGTGCCAGTGTGCCCACCCTCATCCTGATCGCTGTTATCGTTGGCCCACCTTTCGACGTTCATTGTTCCAAGCTTGCCTGGCAAAGGTAATCTAACTTGAAGGTATCTCTTGCATCCATGGTTGTTCTTGAACTCTAACTCTACGTAGTCTGCACCCAGAATTGAGTAAGCTCCTACGCCTCCCAGTGCTTTTCCAAATATTTACATGCCCTCTGCACAAGGTCTCAAGACCGTCAGTTGCTACAAAGGAGGACAGGTCTGACGATGCATGCTGATCACTGCTTACATGTTCTCTAGGGTCCCAGTCACGCCAGGCAGCCGCATGTTGCAAACAAATTATAAAGGCAATCGCGACAAAGTGAGACGCATGCTTCCGTGAGTGATATTGTGGGTAATAGAATCGTCTGCCTTGTTTGGGGTGCAACAAGAGCGAGGGAGATCTGGGAGGAACTTAGGGTTGTCTAATGCATGAGGCCTTGGTGTCGAACAAAATGAACTTGGGTGAATATTAATACTTCATGTGTAGCGGGCAATGACTGGCTTCATTATTGAGTACTATGGGGCTCCATCAGCTGATGAGCCCCTCGCAATAAATAAATTTATATAAATAAAAGGAAGCATGAAGCATTGTCACCACTGATCACTAGCTACCCCTCCGGTAATGTCCCATACACGTGGTGCAGTTGCTAACTCTGGAGGCAGGGATATAGGTCTGATTCTACCCTAGCTAAGTAGATTAATGGGGACGAGGGTTGGAATGCGGATTCATAGATCCCACGCGAGGTATATCACTCTGATATAAAACACGACCGTAATCTAACCAATCCGCATTGAGCCGAGGATTGGGTAGAGCCAGTTGTGCACTATTGCGCGCAGCCGGAGCCAAATGAAGAGTAGGGTCGGAACGCAGTCTCTCAGGAAGTGTGCCACTCTCATGTAAAACAGGACGGTTTGGCGAACCTGGCCCACGCGCATTGCACCCATCATTGGGTAGAGCCAGTTGTGCCCTATTGTGCGCAGCCGGAGGCGAACAAGGAGTAGGCTTGGAAAGAATTATAGGTCCCGGGGAAAAGTCGCCAGTCTTATATAAAATTTGTTGGTTTGGCAAACCTAACCCACCTGCAGTGCGTCCATCACTGGGCAGAGCCGGTGGTGCATTATTGTACGCAGCCTGAGGTGAAGACTGAGACGGAGACCAATTGCCACTATCACAACTTACCAGATGATTTGGCAAATGTCCGGGCCAATCCGTATTGTGCTGTGGCACATCCTTGGGCGGAGACAGAGACAGAGATGGACGCCATTTTGAAAGGCGAGACTGCGACAACTGCGTAAGAGTCAGTTCGGGTGGCCCGAGTGGCATTCACATCGTTTGGCTTCTCTTAAATCACAGATCTACACAAAGGATAACATTGCTTACCTGGAAAGGATCAGCTATATCACTGTTGGCATATCAGTAAACCATGATACACTTGTTTACTTCTGACTTGCCGTGCAGGTACAGGAATGGACATGACCGGCGCAATAGCAGCCATGATGAGTGTTGCGGAGAGTGCCAAACAGAGGCGCATCTTGTAAAATGGTTATACTGGTTGATAAAGGGGGTTGATACACGAAAGTGTTTGTCACTGGCAGGCTGTCAACAGCGAGCTGATGGTATTTGGAGAATAGAAATAAAAGGCTGATGAAAAGCACACTGTGAGCAGGTCGATACAGAATAGGTGTATCAACTTACTAGCCAGTACCTGTGAGCAGAACGAAGTAAAATTGACTGCTGAAACGGGAGCCAGAAATGGGCCATTTATATGCTCAGGAAGTATGGAAAGCCGGACAACCGCGCAACTTTTGAGATCAGCGCAACAACTTAGCTCAGCAGCGCATCAACATCACTGGACACATGTAACTTGAGAATCGGAGATGCGATATCGGCTGGCATGGCTGAGCGCCAAGCTTTCGGGTTTGTGTTAGTGTAGCATTAGCCATAGTACGACGACTCTAGAATCTAAATCTATACACTTTAGGGTATCCAACTTTAGTGGTGTACTTATCCTACTACCAAATCGCCAGAATCGTTCACACAAAGCCGAAAGCTTAGCGCCCAAGTTGCATCTCTGATTCTCAGTTAGACGTGTCCGGAGTCCTCCCGACCAATAGCACCGATGTTGATGCACTGCTGACTCGGACCTAAGTTGTTGCGCTGATCTCAAAAGTCGCGCGGTTGTCCAGCTTTCCATAGGCATCTGCAGCCTTGCCTAGTAACGTTATCGTTTCGTGGCTGCTGAACATTTCTTTCGTAACTAGCAAGCCCTCTCATTGGCTGATGAGCACCTAACCGATCCCAAAAAGTGGTCCTTTGGCACGAGTTAGGGTAATATCCATGCTAACCCTTTTATATTCTCTGCGCAGACTTGTGCGCAGAGTTTTCGGATTGGTGATGCCTAGGAAGTGAGGCTGTCCACACGCCAGTACGCCGCCGCTCAAAGGATGGTTTATTTGTTATAATGATACCTCGCTTTTTGTCTCATGTACGCCTTTGAGGTCTCAGATAATATTCTTGAACTGGTAATGCGTGGAGACCAAGTTGGCATCTCGGAATGCACGACTTCAGCCTGTTGAAACCTCATCTGCGACACGACTGAGATCATGACAAGGAAGCCTCTGATTAGCTGCCAGTGAAGATCGTGTTCAAGATTCAGCCCCGCGTGTCCCGGAAGAAAGATGTCACAGCCATGATGATTCATGATTATCGACTAGTCTGTGGTGCGTTGCCATCATTCTTGCGCTTGCTTTGACAAGCTTGACAGGGAGAAGGTCCCGGAAGACACGGAACTTTATTAATTATGTTCCAGCGTTATCGCAGACTGCGTTATTTGACAGCCATACCATCGATCAGGACTGTCTGACATCGTAGTCATGTGGCACAGCACAGCTGCTCGCTTTGCGCGACAGTTCGAGCCGAATTTCGAGCCGAAAAACCCAACCCAACCTTTCTTCCCCACTACCGCACACACGTAAGTACCCAACCAACACATCCATCCACTCCTTCATGAAGCACGATATGCATGAGTAATACCTCTAGATCAGGACACATGCCAAACGAACAACGTCGAACAAAATGCCAGGCGAGTCGGGTGTTTCACGTTTGCGCGCAGCCTGTGAGGGGCGTGGCGACGGGCGGCATCACCAAAAAGTCCCGGATCTAGCGAGGCGTTGCAAGACCTAGAATATCATGATTGTAGGGTGCGAAAAGGAGTAATCGAGGACAACAGAGTGCTACTAGGACTCGGTGCAAACCAATGGGCCGACTATGCTAGTGCTCCCGCTCGATCATGATGATCTGATCGGTAACGAACTTCTAATTTCGAACGCCGAAAGTACCTGTTAGTGTGAGAGTCGGAAATGGTTTTTGCGCTCAAGTAATCAGACTCGGACAAGTACTCTGATGAGCACCAAGAGAGCAACATCAACGTTCTGCTACGATTTACATACCCAAAAGCACAAGTACAACATGATCCGCCGTTTTAGATATTC
>QFEQ01002025.1:0-13611 GCA_003316335.1 Hemileccinum impolitum
TGCCAGATAAGACTAGCTGAGGATATATCAGTTGTAACGAAGGGTTTATATAAGTCAGTCATAAGAAGAATGACTAATTGGATGGAATGTGAAGGAAGGAAGGAGAACAATTAGTCATAGAATTGATGACATCATATGGAACATCATGAAATGTTGTGGAACAAGGAAAGGTAAGCAAGAATGACAAACGATGTGGTTGTATTGGAAGGTAAGTAATCAAGATGACAAAAAGAGATAGGCATAGTACTTGAAACAGCTCGACTCACAATGCTTATATGCTTGCATCACTGAGCACTGTTTACTTAGTCAAATTCTCTTTCCAAGTCATGTGACCCAGTGCATGTGACCACGGGAACATTCATGTGACTTGAGGCCAGACTTATGATGTCATCAATGACATCATACCTCATGCTCCCTTATCTCTTCGCATGTTCATTTCCGTCATTCTTCTTTTGTTCCAGAACATTCTTCGTCCTCTTATCTTTACCTACCCTAAAGCTAATTCAGACTCAGACACCTGCCCTAAGGTAGTCGCTCATCATATATATACCTTCCATGTAATTCCCTCCTACCTTAGTCCTATTCACTTCATTCCACCCATCTTACCAGGTGCCTGCAACTCAGTGGTACCACTCTCTTCTTCTCTGCCAGCCTAGCCCTCTGCAAAGGGGCCACTATATGTTATATCGCATCGTCTCTATTGCCGTTCCTATCTTCGACCTCATCCTCATCATACTCGTCGACGTCAACACCATATCTCGCCGTCTCCTCGTGTCAGTATTCCTTGTTGAGCTTGTCACCATTGCAGACTGCAACAAGCTAGCCTACATACAATGGCTCCCAACTCTCTCATCTTGTCAGATCACTCCATTGCCGAGTTCCTTGGGTCTTGATACCACCCTCCTCTCTACATTCATCACAACCTTGGTATAGGCATTGGGCAGCTCTAGATGAGTTGTTCATGTTCTCAGTCATCACCTCATTTCTTATTGATGTCTATAACATGCCCTTAGTTTCCCCTTCCAGTCTTGGTCCATGCACTGTCCCTTATACCTATATAAGATCTAGCACACACTCTACATACTTTAGCTTACCTTCACTTTCACCTTCACCTTCACCTTTCTGGCAATCTACCTTGTGTGTGGTCTCACTTCATGTGATCCCCACATCAGTTTTCATCCTATCACTAAGTGGATGCTCTTAATCTTCCTCATTCTTGTTATCCACCCCCAACTATCATTGACCGGACCTCTGCTTATTGGCAATACCAACATGAGTACTCCTGTTCTCTGTTGTTCTTGATTCAACTACATAACACCCCAAAGATCTATATTAGTCCTACCAAGGACAAAGCATAACAGGAAGGGAGGTGGAGGATGACAGTGTTAGGAAGGACAGTGGTGATGTAGAATGGCCTGATGTATTTTTGAGTTAATTTATGAGTGGGATAAGGGAGAAAGAGATGATTGGTGGAGAGCCAGACAAGGTGTTATAGGTTATCCTCACCTTCCCCTTCTACGAGTATGCTCTATCCCTACTTCTCACTTTATGCTCACATTCTTCTTCTTTCTTTCATCACATAACCATGAGACATCTCATGTGGTTAAATCTTCAATCAGATCTGGGGGATCTAATTGAGATCATCTCAAGGCTAGGCTTCTCTTTCATTTCTGCTCCACACCTCTGCCTCATTATGTGCTTCTTAACTTCTCTTCCATTCTCCATCCTCATGTATTCCCACTCCACTCCTCATGTCATCCTCATAGTCATACATGTGATCACCTCATGGACTATTAGTCAGTGTGCCTTAACTTGTATTTAAACCCTAGACTACAGTAGCCAGTACTCTCCAGTTCTGTCAACTTTCATCTTAGGGATTCAATCCTATCATCTTCATTGTACTTGTTGAATCCCTTTGGTTGGTTCCTCCAAACCCAACTATTGGTCATCATACTCATATAGAAGTTTCCCAACATCATTACACACCCTCAGCCTTTGTGCTAAGCTCCTTTGTCTCATCTGTTCCCATCTACACCATGCTCACACTAGTTGAACTGGTAACACAAGATCTCTGATAGAATATGTGGGAGTAAGAGAATGTTTGGATTCTTGTGTGTGGGACATCCAATCCTATGTCTTGGCCAAAGTGGCAGTGATATCATCATGGGACTTGCCCAAAGAAAAGGTGAAGGACCCCCCAGGGGTGGCATTATATGAGAGTTCAACCCTAAGTTGTGGCTGATAATTATGGGTTACTTTGAAAGGGGAGGTGCCAGTGGCCATAGTGAGTGACAAGTTGTATACAAGATGAGCCATCTTTAGCCATTCACTCCAAGAGTCCTGTCCCTTTGCTATGTAGGCTTGGAGATAAGCAAGTATCTCATGATTGACCCATTCTGTTTGACTGTCCATCTGGGGATGATATGCAGTTGACAACTTCTGCTGAATGCCTTACCCCTATTTCTCCCCTATAATCAGTGTCAATGATTCCAACCATGATGTTGATTTTATGCTTGAAGGTGAGGCTCAAGCAGGGGGCAATTCTTCCATAGGTACTAAGGGGAAGTTGAATCTTGACATGTGTGGGAATGAGAAGTTAGTCGTGGGTGGGGATGTCAAATTCAGTGGTGGAGTAAAAATCAAAATGTATGGCAGCAGAGAAGCCCTTGGTGGGGAGGTGAGCATTAGAGAAGGTAAGAGAAATGGGAACAGATAAATTAGTAGTTCAAAGAACAGAAGAAGGAAAAATGGTGATATTCTTGTTAAGGTTATCAATAGCATCCCTATGATCAGGGTAATGGGAAAGAGCATTGGCATGTTCATTCATGTTGCCAGATTTGTAAATAAGTGTGTAATTAAATTGTTGTGGACTGCAACAACAGTTTCAACGAGAAAGACTGAGACAAGAAGATAGCAACTTTCAGTGTTGACATCAACAAGGATCACAAGGACAAGATTGAATATCGGAATGGCGATAGTGACGATTTGATAAAGCATTCAAGAGCCCCTTTGAACAGAGGGCAAAGCTGGCGAAGAGAGGAGGAGCGGTACCACTGAGTTGCAGGCACTGGTTAATAGTGGGTGGAATGAAGTGATTAGGACTAAAGTATGAAGGAATTACAAGGAAGGTTTATATAGTAAGACTGAGTACTTTAGGGCAAGTGTCTGAGTCTGAATTAGCTTTAGGGCAGGTGAAGATAAGAAGACAATGGAATGTTCTGGAAAGAAAGAAGAAGACAGAGATGAATATGAGAGAAAGATAAGGGACATGAGGTATGACATCATTGATGATGTCATAGATCTAGCCTCAGGTCACATGAATGTTCCCACAGTCATGTGTACTTGGTCACATGATGTTGGAAAGAGAAATTGACTAAGGTAAAATGGTGCTCAGTGATGCTAGGCATATGAGTGAAAGATGAAAAGTAAAATAGGGGTGTACGCATGCCCGACCTATAACATAAATTCTTGCAGAAGCTTGTGCCAGTGAGCCTGTTGTCCCAACAAAGTCTGAGGCTTTTTCCAATATTCGAGATTTTTGTGATCTATCCAGATCTTGAAGTTAGTTTTTCCAATAAGATAATGCCACCACTCCTTGAGAGTGTGGATAATAGCTAGCAACTCCTTGTCATAGACTAGGTAGTTGCATTTAGTGAAAAAAAAGGAATGAGAGAGAAAGGCACAAAGGTGCTACAAATTATCCTCCTCTTGAATTGAGAGTACTGCTCCAGTGGCAATGTTGCTAGTATCAGTTTTGAGACACATCAGATGTGAGGAATCTGGATAAGCCAAAAGTGGGGCTGTAGTAAACTGTTTTTTGAGCATATTGAATGCTTTTTGCTGTGCCTCTTCACAGGTATAGGGTACATCTTTCTTGATAAGGTCATTGAGAGGGTGTGCAATCTGTCCAAAACTGTTAATAAAGCAACAATAATAGTTACAAAGACCAAGGAAGGATTAGAGCTGTTTTAATTTAGTAGGCATAGGCCATTCCAGAATGGTGTTGACTTTCTTGGTTTGCATAGCAATGCCATCTTTAGAGATGTGCATTTCTAGGAAGTCAACATCATCAGTATTAAATACACATTTTTCTGGTTTGGTGTAAAGGACATTCTTGTGTAAGCACTGAAGAACTTCCTTGACTATCTCCAAGTGCTCTTTGTCAGTTTTCTTGCATGTGAAGATGCACATATTATTGAGATAAACAATTACAATGGTGTACATGTTGTTAAAGATGTTGTTCATCATCTGCTGGAATATAGGAGGTGAGTTGGTTATGCCAAAATACATAACAACTGGTTCATGTTATAGGTATCAATGAGGAACAAGATGATGATGATAACATAGGCAACTACTCATCTAGAGCAGCCTGATACCTATACCAAGGTTGTGACAAAGGTAGAGAGGAGGGCGGTATCAATGCCCAAGGGACTTGGCAATGGGGTGATCCGACAAGACAAGAGAGTCAGGAGCCATTGTATATAGGCTGGCTTAGGCCTATGGAATGAAGGATAATCCCCCAAGGACCATGATGGAAGGATAGCGATCCTCATTATAGGCCTTGGGCTTATATAGCAGACTAAATGTAATGACAGAGGAGCTATGACTAAGCTAGGGTATAGGGTATATCTAAAGATGGTAGTCCATGTGTGAGGAGTGAGGTGATGGTAATGACTAGAGCATGGCTACAGCAAGGTGAGTGGATATAAACAAGGAATGAGGATGCAGTGTGGATCAGAATGGAAGAAGGGAAAGCTGCATCTGAATCTAATTGTAGATCAGATTCTGGCAGAGATCCAGATGGGATCTATCTCAGATCAATAGAGATGACTGTGGGAAGATCTAATCAGTGACTAGGATAAGGCAATGGTAAGGGTCAAGCATGTTATCATAGCCACTAAGGTAAACATCTATAATTGTAAGGGTAAACCATCGTTAGTCTGGAGAACTGATAGAGAACAGTTAGGACAAGCTGTGTCCTATAACAGTTCATAGGCACCCAAAGGAGTGACAAAGGCTGCCTTCCACTCATCACCTTCTTTGATGTGGACATTGTTATATCCCCACCTTAGGTTGAGGCATATGAATTTATCTGTGTCCTTAAGATGATTGACTAGTGAGGAAATGAGTGGAAGAGGATACAAGGTCTTGACTGTACCCTTGGTAAGATAATGATAGTCCATGATAAGACATTTCTTGCCAGTCTTTTTGGGAATAAAAAATACTGAGGTTGAAACAGCTCGACTCACAATGTATATGCTCATTGCCTAGGTTAGCAACACTCATGGCTCAACTCCCAGAGCACTCTACAAGATATCTAATCTTATCAGGTCACATGATCTAATCTAATCTCCAACCAATCACACATGGTCTTTTCATCTCAAGACATACAACGGACTTGTCATTTCACTTCAAAGTGCACACCTGGAACCCAGGTTTTAGGGCTATACCCTTTTAGTACACACAGCCTTCTTTTAATTTCTGTGCTGTGCTATGCTTCTTATTTGAAATACAGGAGTCATCATGACTCACTTTCCTTGGTGCACAGCTTCATTTCATATTCATGGCTGTGTGCACAGCATCTATTTGATATTAGGCAGAGAGTTGACCTTTATATGGTTAAACCTTTTACATGCAGAGTCACTATGACTCAACATGAGTCACAGCATAGCCTCATGCACACAGACCAGGACCATAATATGTACAAATACTGTAACAGTATATAAGGACCAGAATTAGTGGCCAGAGAACCCCAGAAAAGTTCTCTTGGTCTTTCCTTTGTGAATCAGGCCTTGAGTTCCACTCAAACCTGGTTACCTTTCCCATTTCCATTCCTCTCTGGTGAAATAGTCCTGAATATGTCTCCCTTGTGAGTATAAGCATCAGGGTTGTTTCATTAGAACTTTTCTCAGTTTCATCCCTTGTCAACGATGAATCCAACCCGGGACATGCTTACAACAACGACAAGATTCTGTGATTGCTGGGCCCCATCCACAAGTAGGATTGGACATTACTGTCTCACATTGGGACACTGCTTACACCATGGTGAACTAAGTGTTCGCTCTTCAGCCACAGAACAAGCTAACCTTCCACGAATGGAAGCAACTTCTGCTATCGCAGCTTGAGACTCTCAGCCTAGCTTTAGGCAACTTGCAAGAGTCTTTTCACAGGACATTAGTCCACCAAGAAGAGCTTTATCAAGCCATTGCTGCGGGTCTTCCACAAATCCCTTTATTGAGAGAATGCTCTTGTTCCCCATCGTTCAATCCCAATGATGACTGGGATATCAACAGTATGCCTCAATGCCTCAGAACTCCCCCACTGTATGTCAGGCTCAAGGACTTAGAAGGGTTAGAGGAGGGGGAGATCTATGAGCTGAAGCTAAGGAAGCAGAGGCAAAAGAAGGTTTATCGGAGGGTAACCAAATATGAAAGGAAGGAGACAACTTTGACTTGGACGATCAGGCAAGTCAGGCTCGAACCATCCTCACTGAGAGTGAGAAAAGGGCTTAAGAAGCCACTGCAGTATAGAATGGCAAAGAAGCCAAAGTTTTAGTGTATGGAAGATTGGGTACAAGCCCTTTACAGAATCCTTGCAACCATCATATTCCTTTACACTACGATGCTATACCACATTTTTCCAAAGCACCCTCAAAAGATCAAGATAGGAGACTTTGTCCTCTGCACTATGAAAGAAGGTCTTTATAAAGACACCAAGAGTGTCAATTTCAATGAAGAAGCAAACGAGTACTTTAGTGCTCCATAAGATCTATCCAGTTAGGACAAACCCAAAGAAGACAACACACCTTGGGAACCAGCCATAGCCATAATCGCAGGCATAACCAAAAACTACATCCAATATATCTAAAGGGATGTTGGAAGGCGCTCAGACCACATGGCAGGAGATGATGGCCAACATGCAGGCAATGTTGGACTCTCATTCCACACGCCTACAACAAATCGAACAAGAAAAGGTGTCATTAACAGACGCATTACTACGGGCCAATAAGCAGCTGGCCACTGCAAAGGAACAATCCCAACAAGTGGATCAGTGAATAAGAGAGCTGGTTGGACTTATGCAATGGGGAGGTTTGAAAGGAAAGCAGTGAGAGAAGCTGACCCATCTTAATGCAGATGGAGAAGAGATCTTAGATCTTGATGAAGAAGACAAGGAGGATTACTCTGCAACAGCATCCACAGGCTCCAAAGTGGAGATATTTGCAGACCCTGGGACATACGATGGATCCCCAGGAAATTTCAAAGAATGGTGGATCAAGATGAAGGCTTGGTTAAAAGCAAACCCCAAGCATTTCCAAAATAGGAAGAATGGAATCCAGAGCTGGAATATTGAACAAACATGGTTTGTGATCCTTTCTAGGCTACAAGGACAAAGAGGGTCCTATTTCACAGAAGTTGAACTGAATCGGATGAGTAGCAGGACATCAACCGTGAAAACCATTTAGGACATACAGTCAGAGATAGAAGGGCTATTCTGGCCAGTCAACCAAGCAGACTGGGCCATGATGCACCTTCACTCCTTCAGACAGGGTGAATGGGACTCACTGAAGCAGTTATCCATTAAAGGATACATCAGCCAATGGAGGGCTCTAAATGAAAGGGCCAACCTCAGAGACGTGGCTGGGGTCAACAATATAGAGAACAACATCTCAAAGGAGATATGGGCTGAACTCTTCAAAGGTTGTCAAAGATCTAACATTGATGATACACTTAAAGAAGTGCTTGAGATCGGGCAGCAGCTGGATGCACTCAAGGCATTCAATTGCAGAACCAAAGAGGAATGCAAAGAACCCTGTAAAGTCAACATGACACAGACATAAGGGGGTACTAAAGGCCAAAACTGCTATAATTGCAGCTCAGGCAAACACATATCCAAGTACTGTAATCAACCGTGGAAAGAGTGCAAAGAATGTCACTTCCTAGGAGGAGGACATAAAGATGGCTGCTGATTTAGGAGCACAAGGGTGACAGACATACACACATG
Source organism: Hemileccinum impolitum (assembly GCA_003316335.1). Taxonomy (NCBI): domain Eukaryota; kingdom Fungi; phylum Basidiomycota; class Agaricomycetes; order Boletales; family Boletaceae; genus Hemileccinum; species Hemileccinum impolitum. Next base: position 8,002 of record QFEQ01002025.1, read on the forward strand.
TAATGCCACCACAACCAAGGACCCCATGGACCCTATAAGAGGGATGGGATACGAAGAAGTAAGGCCCACTTCTGGGACCTGAAGGAATGCCATGACAAAGAGCAGTCGGGAAAAGGCAAAGCGAACTGAGTAACCAGAGACCTCAGTTCACTTCAAGGAATCATTTCGCTAACTTAACTGTTGAAGACACTGATGAGTTGGACTTTGATGATAGTGATATTTGTACTAACAGTGATTGTGAATCAGATATAAGTCAGGGAGTAGCTCAAGAAGAGTGTGGCAGGGACATAACACCTATGCTTCATTCTCCCTCGAAAATGCAAAAACATGAAGAAATCGAATTGGTAACATATTTGCCAGTTCAACTAAAGACAAAGACAGCAAAGATGCTGAAGAAAGGATCAGAAGGAGTGGCAGGATATGATCTGTGTGCCTCAGAAGCATGGATCATACTAGCACGAGGACAAAATCTAGTCCCAATGGATATAGCCATTGCACTACCAGAAGGAACTTATGGATGCATCACCCCAAGATCTGGGCTCACAGCCAAACATCAGATAAACATCCACACTGGAGTTATAGATGCTGACTACTGAGGAACCTTGGGCATCATTCTATTTAATCACTCCGAACATGACTTCTTCATCTCTCTGGGTGATCAAGTCGCATAGCTAATCATCGAAAAGATTGACAATCCTACGCTAGTGGAAGTAAAAGAGCTTCCTACAATGAAATGAGACCAAGACAGATTCGGATCTACTGGAGGAGTATGCATTCGTACCACCAATCCAGATAGGGAAATTCAGATGGAGATAAAGATCTCACCACTTGGAAAATCCCACTACCATGAAATCATGGCACTACTAGATAGTGGAGCCAACGAGATATTCCTTGATAGGAAATGGGCAGAAGAGCACTATCTGCCATTACAACCATTATGACATCCCATCACAGTATACAATGTGGATGGGACACCTGTTACAGTACATGGCTCATACTCACTATCTCTATCAGTTCTCTGGACTAACATTTACTTTATCATTTTACCTTAGCAGACTACGGGCACACACTAAACTCTGCTCTTGTCCTTACCCTAGCCCATGATTAGATCTTCCCACAGTTATCTCTGTTGATCAGAGATAGATCCCATCTGGATCTCTGCCACGATCTGATCTATGATTAGGTTCAGCTTACACCTTCACTTCCATTCTTCCAGCTCCATGTGTAAGCCTCACACTGTTAATCTCCACTTCTTCTTAGCCATACCTTCTACCTTGCTGCTACCTCATGTATGGACTACCCTTTACCCTATGTCACTCATAATGTAGTCACTATCACTACTATAGTTTGCTATATAAGCCTGGAGACCACAGTGAAGGATCCCTATCCTTTCATTGTGGTCTCTGGGGGATCATCCTTTGTTCCATAGGCTTTAGCCCACCTACGTATAAGTGGCTCCCAACTCTCTCATCTTGTCAGATCGCCCCATCACCAAGTCCCTTGGACATTGACGCCACCCTCCTCTCTACCTTGTCACAACCTCAGTATAGGCATTGGGCTGCTCCTAGTTGAGTAGACGCCCATGTTCTCATCATCACCTCATATCTCATTGATGCCTATAACAACACCGAACTCTGCAGGACAGATAATGCATATGGCAGAACTCATCATGGAGTTCCAAGAGCATTGAGAAAAGATCTCGGCCGAAATCACAGACCTTGGAAAGAACCGAATGGTGCTGGGATATACGTGGCTAAAGAAGCACAATCCTGATATCAATTGGGTAAAGGGGATAGTGAAAATGGAGAGATGTCCACAGAGCTGCCAAACCTTGCAGGACAAGACTTTCTTTGTAAGGAAGGTAACAAGAGAAGAACAGGTGCATGCTTGGAAAGCACACCATATACAAAATGCAATGAGCAAAAAGCCAAAGATCCTAAAAACTGCAGAGGAAATCATACCACCCCAATTCCATAACTACCTCCATGTGTTCTCAGACAAGGAGTCAGAATGGATGCCCATAAGGAAACCATGGGATCACAGTATTGATCTAAAAGAAAGCTTTGTGCCAAAGAAGGGATGGAACATACCCTTATCGCATGAGGAATAGGAAGAAGTAACAGTGTATCTAGACGAACAACTTAGAAAGGGATATATTCACCCATCGAAATCCCCCCAGACATTGCCAATCTTCTTTATCCCAAAGAAAGAAGGGAAGAAATGGATGGTGACAGATTACAGATATCTGAATGAACACACCATCAAGAATAACTATCCTTTACCCCTAATATCACAATTGGTCAATAAACTCCAAGGAGCTAAGCTCTTCACAAAGATGAATGTGCATACTGGATACAACAACATCCGAATTAAAGAAGGAGACAAATGGAAGGCAGCCTTCATATGCTTTCAAGGTGCCTATGAACCCCTCATCATGTACTTCAGCATGACCAATTTGCCAGCCACATTCCAAACAATGATGAACAAGATCTTTGCTGATATGGATGATATAGTTATGGTATACATCAATGACATCCTCATCTTCACCAAAACGGACAATCTTGAGAAGCATGACAAAATTGTGGCAGAAGTGCTAAGGAGGTTAGAAGAAAACAATCTATTTATAAAGCCAGAGAAATGTAAATTCCATGCCACAGAAATAGAGTTTCTGGGCCTGGTTGTCAGACCTGATGGAATCAAGATGGATATGGACAAGATCCAAGTCATACTCCAATGGCCAACTCCCACAATGCTCAAAGGAGTGCAGCAAAGATTATGCATCCATCGCCTGACCACTCCATGATCTGATAAAGAAAGATGTTTGACACACTAAAAGAAGCATTTACAACAGCACTGGTACTGGCCTATCCAGATCATAACAGTCATTTTAGATTAGAGACCAACACATTGGACTTCACCACAGGAGCAGTCCTATCATCACTAAATGAAGAAACCCAAAAGTGGCACCCAGTTGCCTACATGTCACACACCATGTCCCCAGAAGAAAGAAATTACCCCATAGTGGATAAAGAGATGCTCAGCGTCATAAGGGCACTTGAACTCTGGCAACATTACCTGGAAGGAGCCAAGTATGAATGTGAGATCTGGAACGATCACGCAAATCTACAATGGTTCATGAAAAATCAAAATCTATCCAGGAGGCAGGCACGATGGGCAGGATACCTATCTAGGTTCCATTTCAAATGGGTACACAAGCCAGGAGCAACAATGGTAAAAGCAGATGCATTATCATGAAGAGAGGATCATTCCCATGGTATGGATAACAACAATCAAGAAGTAATCATCATCAAACTGGATGACATCCAAGTCACAAAGAAGACAGTTAAGATTCAAGATACCAGAGAAGACCTCCATAAATGAATTATAACAGCCAATGAGGCCTTAATGTTCGCACAATGACAAGAGCTGCAGGACAGACATAGAATAGATATGGACCTCTGAAAAGAGGGTAAACTATACGTCACGGATGAAGAAGACCTTCAAAGGAACGTCATCACTGCTTATCATGACACCCTGGTTGCAGGACATCTGGGTTATGACAAGATGCTAGCCCTAATAAGGCAGCACTACTTCTGGCCCCAGATGGTATTAGAAGTAAAAGAATACATATCACACTGTGACCAATGCCAATGATTCAAAGGAACAAATCAGAAGCCAGCAGGAAAGCTAGTACTGCTTGAAGCCCCTGATATGCCATGGGTGGATATCTCAGCCAACTTCATCACAGATCTACCCACATCCAACAGATATGACTCAATCCTTGTGGTTGTAGATTGATTCTCCAAAGAAGTGGAGTTCATTCCTTGCAATAAGGCAATCATGGCATTGGAAACAGCAAAGTTATACCTGAACAGAGTTTGGGTTAATCACGGAATCCCACAGAGCATAGTATCCAATCAAGGACCACAGTTCACATCACAGATGATGATGAATCTATGCCAACAGCTTGGAATCAAACCCAAGCTCTCCATGGCATTCCACCTGCAGATGGATAGGCAAACAGAATGTGTTAACCAGGATCTACAATAATATCTCCAGTTGTTTACCTCAGAAAAGCAGGATGAATGGGCCAAATGGCTAGCCCTCACCCAGTTCTAACATAACTCCATGATCCATTCAGCAATCAAGAAGGCGCTGTTTGAGATTACTCACATATACAGACCATGAATGGGGGTTGAGCCCCTACCCTCACAGGCACTGGCAGCCGACAAATTCACTGATAAAGTTAAAACAGTGTTGGAAGACACCAAACAAAACATCATAAAAGTGCAGGAGTGGATGAAAACCCAAGCAGATCACCACAGATCCAAGGTACCAATATACACCCCAGGAGATCAAGTGTGGCTGAGTATGGAGAATCTTTGATTGCCTAGAGCATCAAAGAAGTTAATAGAGAAATGACTGGGACCATACAAAGTCAAACAGGCTATGCCCAACACAGTTGAGCTGCACCTACTATGCATGATGAAGATTCACCCCACCATTAATATATTCAGAGCCAAACCATACAAAGAACGATTGCCAGGTCAAATGGCATTCAAACTGGGACCAGTTACAGTCTTGGAGGAGAGGGAGGACCTATATGAAGTGGATTACATTGTGGAATCATGATACAAAGGACGACACCTTGAATACCTAGTCCACTGGGTGGGCTACAAGGAGGAGAAATGAACATGGGAACCTGCAGGTAACATGTCGAAAGCCAAAAAGGCCATAGACCAATTCCATCAATCCCATCCCCCCACACCCCATCATCTCAACATGATCTATAAAAAATTCATCATGCTTTTTAAAGAAAATCAATTCCCTACTATCCCCACATACAGAACTCAGATCGCCACAGTCTTCGATCACCTGGAAGTCGATCTTTAGAGGGGGGGTGATGAAACAGCTCAACTCACAATGTACATGCTCGTCGCCTAGGTTAGCAACACCCACAACTCAACTCCCAGAGCACTCTATAAGATATCTTATCTTATTGGATCATGTGACCTAATCTAATCTCCAACCAATCACACACAATATTTTCATCTCAAAACATACAACAGACTTGTCATTTCACTTCAAAGTGCACACCTGGAACTCCGGTTTTAGGGCTATACCCTTTTAGTACGTACAGCCTTCTTTTAATTTCCATGCTGTGCTACACTTCTTATTTGAAATATGGGAGTCATCATGATTCACTTTCCTTGGCACACAGCTTCATTTCATATTCATGGCTGTATGCACAGCATCTATTTGATATTGGACAGAGGGTTGACCTTTATATGGTTAAACCCTTCATACATGGAATCACTATGACTCAACATGAGTCACAGCATAGCCTCATGCACACAGACCAGGACCATAATATGTACAAATACTGTAACAGTATATAAGGACCAGAATTAGTGGTTAGAGAACCCCAGAAAAGTTCTCTTGGTCTTTCCCCCGTGAATCAGGCCTTGAGTTCCACTCAAACCTGGTTACCTTTCCCATTCCCATTCCCCTCTGGTGGAATAGTCCTGAATACATCTCCCTTGGGAGTATAAGCATCAGGGTTGTTTCAGAGGTGGTCTGAGAAGACTTAAAAGGGCAGATATAGCCCTT
>QFEQ01000333.1:6076-30871 GCA_003316335.1 Hemileccinum impolitum
TATCATTCTATCCAATGAAATAAAGAAGAAGTAGAATGACACGATTGTGTGATATCCAATTGCACAATGCTCTCTGTATGGTGTAAGATTGCACCATACTTATCTAATCTATCATCAGATGTTCTCATCACATGACAATCATGAATGGTGTTTCTAAATAGAGATTCTGATAAACTGGAATCTCGGATTTATTGGAAACAGTATTGGAACTTCATAACTTCCTGGAACTAAGTCTAGAACAATCCAGAAGCATTCAGAATGTTGGAAGTATGAATTCCAATACCAATAAATCCCCAGAGTTCATTTGGAAGATAACGGACAGTAAGGATGTCTGGAAATCAGCTCTGGGATGACCTATCAAAACAGATGGCCTTGATGGTGGTGGCCATGCAAGACCTAATTCAACACCAAGCGCAAATCTCCACCACTCCTCCTCCCTCTTCCAACACATACAAGGCCTTCACTGATCCTGGTACCTGGGATGGCGATCAAAACAAGTTCCGCATATGGTGGACAAAAATAGGTGCTTGGGTCAACTGTCAACCCAATCTTGACAACCATCAAAGGACAGTGGCCGTACTCCTGTGAATGAATGGGAGAGTGGCTGACTTCACTTGAGTTACAATTGAGCAATACTCCATCAAAGGATTCTGACTGATGTGGAAGGTGTTGAAGGAGTATATCAAAAAACACTTTTGAATTGATGTGCTCAAGGTAGAAGCATATAAGAAGTTGATCGTGCTGAGACAAGGAGCCCTTGTTATGGACTGCAACGACGACGGGTTGCATGAGAAAGACGGAGACAAGTAATCGGCGAGATTCGATGTCGACGTCGACGAGTATAACGAGTACCAGCTGGAAGATAGGTACGGCGAGAGAGACGATTCGATAGAGCATACAAGGGCCCCTTGACAGAGGGCTAGGCTGGCAGAAGAAGGAAGAGTGGTACCACTAGGTTGCAGGCACCGTTGAGGTGGGTGGAACGAAGTGAATAGGACTAAGGTAGGAGGGATTACAGGAGAAGGTTTATATACGTATTCCGACTACCTTAGGGCAGGTTGTCTGAGTCCGAATTAGATGAGGGCAGGCAAAGATAAGTCATAGAACGTTCCAGAAGGAAGACGGAGATAAACGTGAGAGAAAGATAAGGAGCATGAGGTATGACATCATAAATGATGTCATAGGTCTAGCCTCATGTCACGTGACTTGTTCTAGACATAGATCACGTGAGGTTTCCCACGATCACGTGCACTGGTCACATGATCTTTTGGAAAAAGAATTCGACTAAGGTAAAACGGTGCTTAGTGATGCAAGCATATGAGTGAAGGGTAAAAGTGAAAATATAGCGTACGCTGACCCGAACTATAACAGCCCTCCCTATCAAGGTATATATGCAGCAGTTTAACCTTCTCCAGATCGATGCGGAGATAGAGCCTGGCATCACGCTCCAGCTTTATAAAGAAAGCATTGACTACAACATCTACCTACAAGTTTGTCTATGTCGGCCCCCAATCAAGGAAGATCTCAAATCGTGGAAGGACATCTTGATTGAGATAGGAAAAATGTTTCACCAAATCCACCTGGAACGAAGCAAGTCTGACTTCATTCCCAGAAATCAATTCCGATTGGAACCACAGTTCACTGTGGTCAGAACACAACCTAGTCAGGGGGCTCCCATGCAGGACATCCACACCATCCAAGGACCACCTCACGTGGACAACTGTGATTGTTACAATTATGGAAAAAGGGGACATATCTCTCGGAACTGCAAAGAACTGAGAAAGCCAAGAGTGTGTTCTGCCTTCAACCCCATGACAGGAAGAACCTCCTATCCTCCACCATGACAGAACTGCAAGATTCCACTCACACCCACCATGGCCATTGCCTCAGTTGTGGCCGACTCCTCCTCCTCCTCTGTTCCTGATTGGCAGAATGAGGAGGCCTAAGTGTACTACTTTGATCTGTTTATGACTAGAGTGCAGCATTTAGCAGCTGAAGGACTCAAGGGAAAAGAGAAAGCCGAGTAGATCCAGGGGGTACCTACTCGGCCATGGACAGTAAATTTGTTGCTATGATTCCTTTTTCTTTTTCATCTCCAAACCATTTTTCTTGTCTTGACATTGAAGGGGAGATGGACATTGAAGCAGATGATGTAGCTTCTTTGGACAATACATATCCATATGGACTTATATCCAAAAGGGTGTTTCAATTGAGCACGGCACCAGATCAAAAAAGTGCGCTTAATTCCCTATTGAATGAACAATCTTCTTGTATTTCCTCTTACAAATCCCCCCAATCTTCTTTTTCTCACCAAGAACCCAATGCCTCTCAAGGAGGCAAATTTGATATCAACACTGACGTCTATTTTCAGAATAAACAGGGCGAATGGACCTTTCACACCACATCTTTGCTCCTAGATTCCAGAGCAGTTCAAACCTTCGTCGACAAACACTGGGTAACAGAGATGGGCATCACGACTCATCCCCTCTCTAATCCCATGAACGTCACTAATGCCAACAGATCATCATCAAAACATGGCATGATCCATGAATACATCTCTATAATTCTTTCTTACAATGGACACTCGGAAGGAGTGGATGTGCTAGTCGTGACCTTAGGATCTCACAAAGTTTATTTTAGGATATGACTGGTTCTACCGACACAACCCACTCATTGACTGGGTGACAAAAATGGTAACATTCAACAGGTGTACCAAACATTGCAAAGCAGACCAAACAAAACATTAGGTCCCAGTTAGATCCATAGAAGAAGGTCTTGCTGAAAAGGTACCAAAGCAATACCATGAATTCTTAGACGTATTTAGCAAAGAGGAATCCAAATGGATGCCAGTCTGCAAACCTTGGGACCATGCCATCGACCTCAAACCTGACTTTGTTCCCAAAAAAGGACGGGTTATCCTGCTCTCTGACACAGAAATAGATGAAGTCCAGAACTTCATCAAATCCAAACAAGAAAAAGGCTACATACAGCCATCAAAATCACCTCAAATGGCTCCCGTCTTCTTTATACCCAAGAAAACCGGTGAAAAACGACTGGTTATGGACTACCAATATTTAAATGAGGGAATGGTGAAAAACTCCTACCCACTACTGCTTATTTCTTCCCTCATAGATCAATTAAAAGGTGCTGATAAATTCACTTGTCTAGACCTGAGATGGGGATATAACAATGTCTGCATCAAGGAAGATGATGAGTGGAAAGCAGCCTTCGTCACTCCTTTGGGCACTTACGAGCCTGTCGTTATGTATTTTGGAATGACAAACTCACCTCCTATGTTCCAACAGATGATGAACGACATTTTCAATGACATGTATGCTGTCATTATCATTTATCTCAATGACATGTGTATCTTCACTCACAAGAAATCAGATGAAGAACACTCGGAGATTGTCAAGGAAGTTCTCCAGCACCTACACAAGAATGACCTTTATGCTAAATCCGAAAAATGTATTTTTAATGTGGACGATGTTGACTTTTTAGGTATGCACATCCCAAAAGATGGAGTCACCATGCAAACCAAAAAGGTTGATACCATTCTGGAATGGCTGGCACCCATAAAGCTCAAACAACTTCAATCCTTTTTGGGCTTATGTAACTACTATTGACAATTTATTCAAGGATTCGGACAAATCGCTTGCCCCCTCAACGACCTCACAAAGAAAAATGTACCTTACATCTAGGAGGTGGCACAGCAAAACATATTTGATATGCTCAAAAAACAATTTATGACAGTGCCCTTGCTGGCATATTCAGATTCCTCTCAACCCATGTGACTGGAAATGGACGCAAGCGATATCACAACTGGGGCAGTATTATCAGTGCAAGGGGAGGATAATTTATGGCGCCCTTGCGCTTTTCTTTCTCATTCTTTTTCTTTGGCTGAACACAACTACCCTGTCTACAACAAGGAGTTATTAGCTATCATTCATGCTCTTGAGGAGTGGTGACACTATCTCATTGGAAAAACTGACTTCGAGATGTGGACAGATCATAAAAATCTTGAATATTGGAAAAAACCACAAACACTTTCAGGACGATAAGCTCGCTGGCACGAGTTATTACAAGAATTTAACTATACTCTCATCTACAAGCCCAGCAACATGAATGGACATGCCAACACACTTTCTTGTCGCCCTGACCATGGCGACGCCATTGACAACTTAAACGAAAATATTACAGTCTTTCCTTCCACTATTTTGCGCTCTTCTAATTTATCCATCCCTGTGTTGCTCACCTCTTCAGATGCTTGCATACCTACCAAGGGATCCTCCACAGTGGCAGGCTTTACCTGTACTCTACAAATGATTTTGACATTCCTACCCACAATCAACTTCTCATCCCCACCCATGTCAAGATCCAACTTCCCTTTGGTACTTACAGCAGGATTGCCCCCTGTTCAGGCCTCGCCTTTAAACATAAAATCAATATTATGGCCAGAGTCATTGATGCCAATTATAGGGGAGAAATTGGGGTTATCCTGTTCAACCATGCCAATACATCATTTCATATATCTAAACATGACCATATAGTGTAACTAATTATTGAAAAAATAGAAAACCCGACACTAACCGAAGAAACGACTCTAGACAAGTCAGAATGAAACAACAAAGGTTTTGGCTCCATGGGGGTCAAAGTAATAGCTTCCACTTCTCTTTATTCTAATTTCAAAATGAAACTAATGACAGAATCAGAACAATTCAGTGTTGACGCCATCAATGAATATGAGTACTATGCTCAGGACAAACTCTTCCAATCTTTGAACAGCATTGTTTTTGTGCCCCCTTCTCTTCACAATGAACTTATCTCTTTATTCCATGATTCTTCTATGGCAGGCCATTCTGGCCAAGACCGTACCATTAGCACTATTAAACAATTTTACTGGTGACCTGGCGCAGCCAAAGACATTGCTTTATACATTGAACACTGCCAGATGTGCTCCCTCACGAAGGGTTCATCAAAGCCACCAGCAGGAAAACTATTACCACTTCCTATTCCTTCAAGTCCTTGGATGGACATATCTATTGATTTCATTACAGGTTTCCCAACCTCCAAAGGGTATGATGCTATTGGCATCATAGTCAATCATTTTTCAAAAGAAATTGTTCTATTTCCATGTACTAAAACTACTTCTTCGGCCGACTTGGCACTTTTATTGAGGGATCACATATGGTGCACCCACGGACTTCCTAACACTATAGTCTCAGATAGGGGACCGTAATTCATGTTGGAATTCACCAAAGAACTCTGCAAAGTTCTTGGGATCCAACAGAAACTGTCGACAGTGTACCACCTGCAGATGGATGGACAAACAGAATGAATTAACTGCGAGGCATTGGCATACCTTAGAGTGTATGTTGCAAAATGTCAAGACTCTTGGAGCGATTGGCTTAAAATGGCACAATTCATACACAATTCCTCCCTCACTACTACCACTGGCGCTACCCTGTTTCAAGTAACATGTAACTATCAACCATGCTTAGGGGTTGAACCCTCCTCTTCTATCACCCCTGGGGGGTCACTCGCCTCATCCATGGCAAAATCACATGATGAAATTGCTGCCACACTCACTAAATCCTGAGACCGAATGGTTCAAAACCAAGAGTCTAAACGTTCTTTTGCTCCCCAATATGTCATCGGTGACCTGGTCTGGTTGTCTACCGACCACCTCACACTTCCATACCCCGCTCGTAAATTAACTCAAAAATTCATTGGTCTGTACTGTATTACTGCCATCCTCCCTAATGCTGTCACCCTCCACCTCCCTTCCTCCATTTCCATCCATCCTATGGTTAATGTCTCTCATGTAAAGCCTTATAAAGCTCCACTGGCTGGCCAGCCCGTATTTAAACCAGACACCGTCACAGTCACAGAAGACCATCACAAAGAATATGAAGTTGATTTCATTGCCACCAGCAGACTTTCACAAGGAAAATTACAATACCTCATCCACTGGAAAGGATGGGACAAGGTGGATCACACCTGGGAATCCGCGGCTAATTTAAAACACGCACAAGATGCTATCAACAACTTTCACTGTTCACATCCCTCCACCCCTCATCCTATTCAGAGCATCTCCAACATGCAATTTCTCTCTCTCTTCTCTCCATTTGGACCCTCCTATACTAAGTTCACAGACTCATGGTTGGACCTTCAATCTGACAAATGGGGGGTAGTGTTATAGTTTGGGCACATGTATGCCCCTATTTTACTTTTTATTTTCGCTTATATGCATACATTACTGAGCACCATTCTACCTTACTCGATTTCTCTTTCTAACATCACATGACCAGTGCACATGACCATGGGAGCATTCATGTGACCTGAGGCTAGACCTATGACATCATCAATGATGTCATACCTCATGTCCCTTATCTTTCTCTCATGTTTATCTCTGTTTCCTTCCTTTCTTCCAGAACATTCCATCGTCTTCTTATCTTCATCTGCCCTAAATCTAATTCAGACTCAGATACTTGCCCTAAAGTACTTGGTCTTACTATATAAACCTCACCTGTAATTCCTTCATACTTTAGTCCTATTCACTTCATTCCACCCACTGCCTGCAGTGCCTGCAACTCAGTGATACCACTCTCCTTTTCTTCGCCAGCCCAGCCCTCTGTTCAAAGGGGCCACTGCATGCTATATTGCATTGTCTTGATTGCCGTACCAATCTTCAACCTCATCCTCATCATCTTTGTTGACGTCGACACCATCATTTACCATCTCCTTGTTTCTGTATTCCTCATGGAGATCGTAGTTGCAGACTGCAACACTCAGTGTTTCTTTTTCTACCTCCTGATTGTCTATGAAAGGAAATTGTCAGATTTGTGTTTTATTTGTTCTCCACTGCAAACACTACACTTCCTGAAGTCCATGTCAACATTTGACCTTGGACAGCATACCCTATTACCATAAGTCAGTCCAGACTTGCTGTTTATGGTGACAACACATGAGGATGCAGACAATCCCATTGCAGAACAATGACTTTGATTGTGGCATCTGGCTATTGGTTATGGTGGCAGCCACATTCTGAGGTTTTGGTGCTATGTGCCTCACAGAGAATGATATGGCAAACTTTAGATACTACCTATACACCTGTGTACTGTTGATCTGTGGCAATTAATATGGGCTATCATCCTTTCCCCCTCAATAATGATGAATACTGTGGAAATATGAGGCATGGAGATATCAAGCAGAAGCATGAATGTACTGATAAAAGGATTGGATAGGAGAAAGGCACTGACAGTCTCAGGTTCAGGCTTGAATATCTGTGCTAGAAAGCCAGAGTGTAAGTTGAGGTGGTTGACTGCTGAGATGCTGGATAGCTTTCTGACATAGTTGTATATTACTAACTTTTAATGTTGACTTAGAGATGGGATAACTGAGGGTGGACATGAATTAGTAGGCTTGCACTGATGAGAAAACTGGTACCAGTAAGTGATAAGACTTGGATAATACAACAGTGTACAGAACTAGACTAGAGAGACTGTGTGTTTGACTTGTGTATGTCCATAGGAATTGAGCTCAAGTAAATCTCCTATCACTGTACATGAAAGCAACCTGAAGTTGTGCCAAAGTTCATATAGTGACTATAATCTATGCATACTTCTCCCATTTATCAACTTACACACTGTAAAATACACTAGCAGACACAAGGGTTCCTACACATACAAACTGTGTGTAAATAATTACCACTTGCATGTTATACTATCCCTATATCCTTTGTTTTTCGGGCATAAGATATTGCAGACTGCAACAATGATCTCTACAAGGTAGACGGAGATGAGACGGTGGATATCAGTGTCAACGTCAATGAGGATGACAAGGATGAGATTGAAGATCAGTATGGCAACAGAGATGATTCAATAGAGCATACAAGAGCCCCTTTGAACAGAGGGCGAGGCTGGCGAAGAGGAGAGGAGTAGTACCACTGAGTTGCAGGCACTATAAACAGTGGGTGGAATGAAGTGAATAGGACTAAAGTACAAGGGAATTACAGGAAGGGTTTATATAGTAAGACTGAGTACTTTAGGGCAAGTATCTGAGTCTGAATTAGATTTAGGGCAGGAAAAGATAAGAAGACAAGAGAATGTTCTGAAAGAAAGAAAGATGACAGAGATGAATGTGGGAAGAAGATAAGGGATATGAGGTATGACATCATCTATGATGTCATGGATCTAGCCTCAGGTCACATGGACATTCCCACGGTCATGTGACTTTGGAAGGAAGAATTTATTAAGATAAAACGGTGCTCAGTGATACTAGGCATATGAGCAAAGATAAAAAAAAGAATATAGGGGTGTATGCATGCCTGAACTATAACATAAGATATCTTTTCCACACTTTCAATATGCCTATTATTCTTGATCTGATTGGTTCCCAGCTGCAGTACTATACTGACTCATTCATTTATGTCACATAACATGTATGTGTCCCCAATCTACCCCTCAGCTTGGTGCTTCAATTTAAGACCTGCCTCTTTGATGGTGAAACCCCCAGAGTCTATAGTGCCAAATAGAGAACAATGGTGGGTGGGTTCTCAAACCTTGGCCCCCTCACATATAAATCTCTGCATGCTCCTTGTGTTCACTCCATATTTTCCTTTGATCCCCTCAGAGACCTTCCTCATTTTCAACATGAAGACTGAGCTTGGTAAGTGCCTGGTGCCTATGGATGTAAGTTATTGATGCACCTATTCATTGTAGAACTTGTCCATGAGATGCTCTCACATCTGGTGCTGTGTAGTGAAGCTGCTACTTAGCTTACACAGATGCTCTCTGAGCAGCACAACAGTGATTTCACTGGTAATGATGATTCTGTATCTTTTCATGTTATCACACTGAACATTGATGCTTTTCATAGATATCTTCTCATTGCTCAACACTGGGGATAGCCTCTCTTTGGACAGTGAGTCTGAGGAAGCGTGTGCACAGGGAGTATCCGATGTTGCCGCTGGCATACCTACTGCACTCGCATCCAAGACCACATCCATGGCAAATGAAGCATCACCATATACTCCAAGTTCTTCTCCCACACTGGGCCTAGAGGTGACTACCCAAGAGGTGTTACCTGGTAACTATACCGGCACTATCATTTTGATTGACTCCACTGGACCTTGTGGTTTGTTTGTCCCTGGGGATCAGTCTGGATGGTCACATTCAGGCGGTGTACAACAACTTCATCTATGACTTGCCTCCTCCAGATGCCACTGGGCAGCATTACCTTGTCACACATGGATGCTGAGTTTGTATTTTCATCACATGGTCAATCTGATCACTATTTCTTCCTCAGAAGCTGCTGAACCTTTTTTGACAGGCTGCACACTTCTCCATATGTCAACCATGTCTGTGGTGCTGTTTATGCAAAGGTAGCCTCCATTGATGAAGGTGTTGCCCTCTTGATAGAGGTGATTGAGTTGGGAGAAGCACTTTGGATGGTGTAGTAAAGTCAACCAGTGGCTTAGTACTGCATACTGTCACTTGATCTGCCTCCCACTGTATGTAAACATGTCTTGCTTGAATAGGAATGTTCTTGGTACTCTGTGACATTTGCGGCAAGGGATTCAATATTCAACTTGAATTGGAATCATTAGATTTGTCTTCCAGATCCATATCCACCACCCTTAGGACTGACTCATTATACTCCTGGGTGAAATTGATAAATGATCCACATCAACAACTTGAAAGCAACTTAAACTGTCAAATTGATCTGTGAGGCTTTGAAGAATTTATCACTGGCACCATTTGTGAACTAAGGCAGAAGCACAATCCTGCATTACTAGTAAGAACCTTCAAATTGATCAGAAAAGTTTATCAGCAGCGTAACTAAGGCACAAATTCAATGATCAATCACATAATGAGTGTTACCACTGCTGTGACACTGTGACTTCGACATTGATATCTGACAAACCATCTAAGCATAAGGTGAGGACTATAATCATGTCAGCCACAATGAGCTAAACAAAAGAAACGAAGGCAAAAAGCATCATAACATGAAGGTATCTATAATTCTGGTAACTAGGTTTTGCTTTACTTGCAAACCAGTCTCATAGTGAATCCTCTTGCAGCCCACAGAGATTCCAATCTGTAGCCTCAGCAAGGCTTCCTCAGTAGGTCATTTTCAGACCCTCATTCTTGAGATTTGATATAGACCTTTAGATCTGGGTCATTGTATGGCCCCCTAGTGAGGGGATATAAAATGCCCAATAGTGATCTACTTCCTTGCTCCCTACCCTCATATGTGGTCTCTGTGTGCTATTTTTGTGCCACAGCTTACACTTTGCAACTCACCTTCAAAAAAGTAAGTGTGTGTCCCAAAACATATGTACAAACTAAGATTCTACACACAGGTATTGCATGCAGTTATGTCCTGTAGTATGGCCCAATGTTTCCATATCTAAGTGAGTAGTTACTCCTTCACATTCATAGTCAATTTCTCAGCAATTCTCCATGAAGGATGATATGCCAATCTCAACACCAATCCAGGACCCCTATTCCACTGCCCTCTACTACCATGGATGACAGTATTGGTGCATAGATTGGTGGGGGCCGCTGCCAACCTTCTCCATCTCCAGCAGAAACCCCTATCAGACTGCACAGTCACATCAAGCCTACAGGATGCAATACCAGAGTTGTTCAGCAGGCGGGGCAACATAAAGCATGGTTGTTTGAACAGGACTCCCCTCCCTCTGTTACTATGCCTGTCATCGATGTCTCTAGCCTTCCTACTGTCCCTTCTGTCCCTCCTCCCATTACTGCTGACCCTAGACCTTCTCTACTTGTAACTCCTCCCTTTGCTTCTATGGTCACCCACCCCACCATCCAGGACCCACTTGTCCCTGGCCATTCCATCGGTGAATGACATCAATGCCAACATTGACTCCATATTACTTGTTGAGTCCTTGTCCTTGGCCCATACACCATCTCAGATCTCTGAGTTTACTGAAGATACAAGTGGCCTGGGAACAGGTACTTCTGAAGGCTTCCCATCCACTCAACCCCATTTGCCCATCACATGAATTATCCCACTGATGCCATTCACTCCTAAGGAAGGAAGTGCCAATGCTGAAGATGGTGTCTTTGGCAGCGAACCATCAACCCCCACTAATGGTTGCTGAACCAACAGGGTCAACAAGATCCTCAATGAAGGTTTTGAGCAACTTGAGAATGTTCTGACAAGCATCACCACCCAAACATCTCTCACAGCCCAGCAAGTTTTGAATGCCTGGTGTAAAGCTCAAGGATGTATCATTAACACTATGAATCACTGGAATTCTTACATGAGGTACCTTGCAAAATACGAAGAGCAAGAGTGCTGCAGACTCAGCCTTCCTGCTGATACCCCAAGTACATCATTGACAGTCTGGTGCTTTGTCCTTTCGTTAATGTAGTCTGTGACATGGTCTAGTTACCCCATTACTCTGTCACCAGCTTTACATGATATTCAAAGAAGACAACAATAAAACTTGGCAAGAGATTCTGGATGTTCATGATATGATCAAGATCTCCAGTTCCTCACCACAGACAGTTGCACAGCAAGCTCAGATGTTCAACAAGATGCAGAAGAGAGTGGTTAGCTTGGTGAGTTGTTTGTCATTCCTGGTGAATGTTGCAGGCTGTAACAATAACAAGCTCAATGAGGAATACCAACATGAGGAGGTGGTGAGATACAGTATCAATGTCAACGAGGATGACGAGGTCGAGGTCGAAGATAGGCATGGTGATAGAGACAATGCGATATAACATACAGTAGCCCCTTTGCAGAGGGCTAGGCTGGCAAAGAAGTGGAGAGTGGTACCACTGAGTTGCAGGCATCTGATAAGGTGGGTGGAACGAAGTGAATAGGACTAAGGTAGGAGGGAATTACAGGAAGGGTATATATACGATGAGTGACTACCTTAGGGCAGGTGTCTGAGTCCGAATTAGCTTTAGGGTAGGTAAAGATAAGAGGATGAGGAATGTTCTGGAACAAAGAAGAATGACAGAAATGAACGTGTGAAAAGATAAGAGAACACAAGGTATGATGTCATCAATGATATCATAAGTCTAGCCTCGAGTCACATGAATGTTCCTGCGGTCACGTGACTTTTGGAAAGCGAAATCGACTAAGTAAAATGGTGCTCAGTGATGCATGTATATGAGTGAAGAGTAAAGTGAAAAATAGGGTGTATGCGTGCCTGAACTATAACAGTGAAGACTAGCTAACTTGTCCAATCAGCTTGAGATGACAGTTGCAAAGCATGGTTTTGAGGCCACACTGGTGATGTGCAGAAAAACTGTTAATAAGGACACCTTGCTTGGCTTTGCTCATATGACTGCTGGTATGAAAGAGGTATGCATTATTCTCTTATCTCAACACACATCACTAACTTTCTTACAGTTTATTGAAACTCAATGCTGTGTCAATGAACATACTATCATAAAGCACCTCAAAGCACATGTCTAGTAAGTACATTGTTTATTCTACTTGATATCACTCACAAAGATAACTACAGTAATCAAGTCTCTCTTGAGATAGTAAGTGATTCCTTCGACAAGGTTAACAACCATCTGAAGGCACTACCACCTCCTTTCCAAGACATGCCCATCTCTTGAGGCACACTCACTGTGCCACAAGCATCCTCTGCCCCCTGGTCAGGCTTAGCAGACCCTGTGAGTGACAACACTGAAAGATCTGCATTGTTGTCAGCTGCAACGGGTTGAACAAAGAAAACTGAGACAAGAAGACAGTGATTGACAAGGTTGGCATCAATAAGTATGATGAGGATGAGGTTGAATATCAGGATGGCAACAGAGACGATTCAATACATAAAGTGGCCCCTTTGCTGAGGGCTAGACAGGCAAGAGAGCAGAGAGTGGTATTAAGCTTACTGCAGGCTCTAAAGAGAAGGGTGGAATAAGTGAATAGGACTAAGATAGCAACAAGGTATGGACAGGTTTATATAGTATGAGGAGCTACCTTAGGGCAGGCTAGCTGAGTCCTAAATAGTTTAGGGTAGGAGTAGAACCTGGAATATTGTGGAATGTTCAAGAAGGAAAGAAGGAAACAGAGATGAACATGAGAAGAAGATAAGGATCATGAGGTATAACATCATCAATGATGTCATAGGTCTAGCCTCAGGTCATGTGCCAGTTCCTGCGATCACATGCACTAGTCACATGACCTTGGAAAGAAGAAAGTGACTCAGGTAAATGGTGCTCAGTGATGGCAAGCATATGAGCAAAGTAAAGGAAAATAAATAGGGGCGTATGTGGGCCTGAACTATAACACACATTAAATGACAGCATGCTGTCTTACATCAAGACTTCCATCACATCCCTCATTAGTAAGTTGACCCCACATTGATGATCTCTAAGTTATTCTTACAAATCCACAGAGGGGGCAGGTGGAGACCTGTCAAAGTTCAAGCCCACCAACTTCCCTTGGACTACCCTCACAGTCATACTAGCTGACCAAGGCTTGGTTATGTGAGGTTGGCCAGCATCTGTGCCAATGCCTGATGAACCACACGCCAGCACTGCCCAGACAAAGGGCATCATGGTCCTCAAAAAGGGTGAGCAACACACTGTGCAATGTGTTCAAGAATCAGGAAATCACCATTACAAAACTTGAAGGAAAAGATGAGTGAAGTAAGTAGCCCAAGTAACCTCATGTGAGCTCACTGACTGAATTCTTATGGGTTACAGAGGCTCTTGTCTCTTCAGTATCACCTGTGATAATTGGTGCTGCACCCCCTTTAGATAGTGGCCTTGTGAGGGCCCAGCAGATGTATGCTGACACTGCAATCAACTTTGAGGGACCTCTATGCCTACCTCCCAACAAAGCAGCAGCCACCTGCATCAAGCACTATCCTGCTTACCACTCCCCCGCCATCACAGATGACCCTATCATCATAGTAGCAGTGACAACTCCAATGCTCCACTTTGTGCAATTGAGGTCAGGAGCAATGATTCCCAGGCTGCCAAGAAGACTGTGCCAAAGAAGCCTACTGGTTGTTGTAGACTGCAATGGCGACAACTTCGACAAGGAAGATGGATATGAGGAGATGTTGATGAATGGTGTCAATGTTGACAAGGATGATGATAACGAGCTTGAAAACAGGTATGGCGACAGAGACAATTCGATAGAGCATATAGTGGCCCCTTTGCAGAGGGCTAGGCTGGCAGAGAAGAGAAGAGTGGTATCACTGAGTTGCAGGCACCTGAGTAAGTGGGTGGAATGAAGTGAATAGGACTAAGGTACAAAGGAATTACAGGATGGGTTTATATACTGTGACTGAGTACCTTAGGGCAGGCATCTGAGTCCTAATTAGTTTAGGGCAAGTAGAGAACATGGAATGTCATGGAAGGTTTGAGAAGAAAAGAAGCAGATGGAATAAATGTGAGAGAAAGATAACAAACATGAGGTGTGACATCATCTATGATGTCATAGGGCTAGCCTCAAGTCATGTGAGAGTTCCTGCGGTCACGTGCACTTGGTCACGTGACTTTAGAAAGAGAAAATGACTAAGTAAAACAGTGCTCAGTGATGTATGCATATGAGCGAAGAGAAAAGTGAAAAATAGGGCGTACGCGTGCCCAAACTATAACACTGGTACTTGAATCAAGGTTCCAAAGAAAAAGAAGGCCAAGTATGTCCTGATTGAGGACTCTTCAGATGATGAGGCATGTTTAGAGACAGTATCCACCAGCATTCCAAGCGCCACTTCAGATGGAGAATGAAACTGTACTGCGGTTGAGTAGGTTGAACAAGAAATGCAGTCACAAGTATGTGATGATTGACAAGGTTGGTGACAATGTTGATGACAAGGATGAGGTGCATGAGTGGCAGATATATGGTTGCAATCCAAAGCATAGATGAGCCCCTTGTCAGAGGGCAAGGCTGGTGAAGGAGAGAGGAGCAGTACTCAGAAGCAGAGGGCCCCTACTGGAGGAGGGAATGCAAATGAATAGAACTAAAGTACAAAGGAATTACAGGGAGGGTTTATATACTATGACCAAGTACTTTAGGGCAGGGTTTGGAGCATGAAATGGTTTAGAGTAAACGTGAGAGAAAGAATGATATGGAACAATGAAGAACAAATGGTAATGACCATGAGAGAAGATAAGGACTGTAAGGTATGACATCACTTGGTGATGTCATAGATCTAGCCTTGGGTCAGGTGCCAGTTCCTGTGGTCATGTGCACTGGTCACATGACTTTGGAAAGGAAGAAAATGCTAAGGTAAAACAGTGCTCAGGGATGTGTAGCATATGAGCGAAAGTAAGAAAAATAAAATAGGGAGTGTATGTGGAACCGAACTATAACAGAGAAGGTAGTTACCAAGATCCAGGACCCTTGTAGAAGCACAAGGCCAACCAATTAGAGGCTATCCATCCATCAAAGAAACACATGCAAGGTTCCCACTGTTATAGTTTGGGCATGCATACGCCCCTATTTTATTTCTTTTATCTTCGCTCATATGCCTAGCATCACTGAGCACCATTTTACCTTAGTCAATTCTTCCTTCCAAAGTCACATGATCAGTACATGTGACCACGGGAATGTTCACATGACATGAGGCTAGATTCATGACCTCATAGATGATGTCATGCCTAATGTTCCTTATCTTTTCCCACATTTATTTCCATCATCTTCTTTTCTTCCAGAACATTCTCTCGTCTTCTTATCTTTGCCTGCCCTAAATCTAATACAGACTCAGACACTTGCCCTAAAGTACTCAGTCTTACTATATAAACCCTCCCTGTAATTCCTTCATACTTTAGTCCTATTCACTTTGTTCCACCCACTGTCTCACAGTGCCTGCAGCTCAGTGAAACCACTCCTCCTTCTCCTTGCCAGCTTAGCCCTCTGTTTGGGGCCACTTGAATGCTATATTGTATTGTCTTGGTTACTGTTCCCATTTTCGACCTCGTTCTTATTGACCTCATCAATGTCAACACCATTGATCACCGTCTCCTCGTTTTGGTCTTTCTCATCCAATGTATCATTGTAGCCGGCAATACCCACCCTCTCACTAAGGGTAAAGAACTGGACATGGATCAGAAGCCATTCAACCCTCAGACTGGGATATCCGCTTATGAAGGGGTTAAGTTCATGGACTTGGGCTTGTCAGACAGTGGTGACAAACTTCATGACATGCTCACCATAAGAGTAAGAGGTGTTATGGAACAACTAGTGTGAGCGCAGTAGTTATGGAAGATGGGAAACTCAAAATTGTTGAGAGGAGAGCGAGCATGCGATGAGGAGAGATCATTGATTACAATGGAGCTTATTCTATAGTTGGGTTTGAAGACCAACCAAAGGGATTTGTGACAAGTAAAGAGCAACTGGTAGGATTGAATCCCTAAGATGAAGAATTGACAGAACTAGAGTTCTAGCTACTGAGTCGAAGGGTTTAAATACATAGAGATGCATGCTGACTAATAGTCCATGAGGAGAACACATATCAACCATAAGGACAACACGAGGTATGGAGTTGGAGAACATGAGGACAAGGAATGGAAGAGAAGTTAAGAAGTGCACAATGAGGCTAAGGTATGGAACAGAAATGAAATAGAAGTAGAAGGCCTTGCCTTGAGGTGATGGCATTGAGATTTCCCAGATCCGATGGTTCGGAGATAAGAGATCTGTCATGTGACATCTCTCAGAGTCACATGCCACTGAGAAAAGGGTAAGGTAAAGATTAAATAAGAAACATATGCGCAAAGGATAGATCAAGGGGGAACAACCTATAACAAGAGGTAAGTATCATTGTTTCACTCTGGTGACCTTGAATTAACATATTGTAGCACTGAATGGTTTGTCTAGACACATAGAGTCAGATCCATTCATCACACCTCTGGTGACTCAAAACCACACCACCCCAACAACATCCACAGCATTCAGGGTCCCCTTGCTGCTCACAACACCTGCTGAACAGCCATCTTCCCCATCTCCCAAGTAGTCTGTGCCTTTGAAGCCATTAACTGAGTCACACAGCCCTCACTGCTCTACCACCATTTTACCACTCTCTGCATCTGAAACAACTCTGAGGCTTATCTCCAAAGAGTAAAGCCTAGACTTGAATCACAGAGGTGAAGACATGGAAAAACTGAGTAGCACTCAAGATCTAACTTTGGAGGAAAGACCAAGAGAACTTTACTGGAGTTCTCTGGCACTCTATTGGGGGTTTATATACTCTAGCTACTGTTTGTATATGTTAGGTACATGGTCTGTGCACCAGAGGCTATATGGCAATAAGAGGATATAGTGTGGGAAAACATGAGGTGAACATGCATACACCATGAGGCAGTGGCAGAATGGAAGTAGAAGCATGGCAGAGATTAAGGACATGAGGTGGATGCATGGATCAGAAAGAAAAGAAGCATAGCACAGCACAGAAATGAAAAGAAGGCTGTGCATACTAAGATAGACAGACCATGAGTCATCCTCATGGCCTTTGAGAAGTCTAAAAAGTTATAAGTGTGAGTCTATGTCTTAAGATGAAAGAATAAGATGTGATTGGTCGAAGATAAGATAAGATGATGAGTCACGTGACCTGATAAGATAAGATAAGATAAGATCTTTGAAAGTTGTAGAGTCTGACTAGATTGGTATCCTAGTCTTGATTGTTAGGGATCATGACAAGTCATTACTGCTAGGATTTAGTGAAAAGAATAGGGGTGAAAAGACTGGCTGTAACAGCACCCAAAGTCGTGATAGATGGAAATAGTGCTGAATCTTCCACTGTGCATGCATCCCCATCAACCACCTTCTGCTCAACCAGGACATATGGGAGGGATCCATGAGGAACAGCTAGAAGAACCCTGTCAACAGATTGGGGGAGGTTATCTGTACCAAGGTCCATACTTTCCCTATCCCAGCAATTGTTATAGTTCGGTTCCACGTACATACCCTATTTTTATTTTTACTTTTGCTCATATGCTACACATCACTGAGCACCATTCTATCTTATCATTTCTTTCTTTTCAAAGTCACGTGACCAGTGCACGTGACCCTGGGAACTGGCACCTGACTTGAGGCTAGCCCCATGACATCATCAATGATATCATACCTCATGTCCTTCTTCTTTCTCTCACAATTATTCCCACTTGCTTCTTTCTTCTTCATTGTTCCATGACATTCTATGTTCCCAGCCTACCCTAAAGTATTTAGGACTCAGCTGGCCTGCTCTAAGGTCATAGCTCCTCACTATATAAACCCACATGTATTGTTGCTATACCTTAGTCCTATTCATTTGCATTCCCTCCTCTAGTAGGGGCCCTCTGCTTCTGAGTACTGCTCCTCTTTTCTTTGCCAGCTTTGCCCTCTGCAAAGGGGCTTGTCAATGCTTTGTATCGCTATGATCTACCTGCCAATCGCTCATCTTATTCTCATCCTCATCCTCATCACCAATATCACCAATCATTGCACCCTCGTAACTGCATTCCTCGTTCAACCTACTCAGCTGCAGTATGGTTTCACTTGAATAGGACTCTCTTAAGGCTGAACCGCTATGTTCCCCCTTCATCTTTTATGAGTCATACTAAGTGGCTTGAACAAATCGAAGTCTAGAGAGAGGCAGCCACACTTGTCTTCTGTTGTCTCAACATCCAACCCCATGCACAGTCAATTGACCCCAACAATGCTACCCCCAAACCTGATGGGACAAATGGCCTGTTCCTAAGGTACAAGAAGATCCGTACCCATCGCGTGTACACTCAAGACCCCCAATACATCCATTCTCACTACCACCACCTTTGGGACCTCAGTGTACCCAACATATCTGTTCTCCATCCTCACACTGCCCTCCACCCAAACCAATGATATCTTTGAACCATCCCCAGAGATCACTTGGAAGATAGTGGTCAGTAAGGATGCCAGATGTTCAAGATGTCCTTGATGTGATTAACAGCTTGGTTACCATCATGACCTGACAAGCCAACCCAACTTCCAACACATACAAGGCTTTCACTGAACCCAGGACCTGGGACGGTGATCAAAAGACCTTCCATAACTGGTGGGTCCAATTGATCATCTGGATTGAGTGCCAAACTGGCCTCAACAATAAGCAAAAAACTGCAGCTGCATTTCTTCGCCTGAATAGCAAGGCTGCTGATTTTGTGCACATCCAACTAGCGCATTACAACAAGTTGAAGGATCTGGAAGCAGATCCTGCAAAGAAAATCCTAGTCTGGCCAATCTGGAACCAGGTAAAAAAGGATATTGAAGCACACTTCCATATCAATGTCCTCAAGAAAGAAGTGTATAAGTCATTGGCCACATTAAAGCAAGACCAACTTCCCATCGAGGTCTTTATGCAACAATTTGACATTCTTCATCCCAATGCAGGTGTGGATGATGCTTATGCTCTTCACATCTATAAGGAAAATATAGACTACAATATATATTTTCAGCTCTCCTTATGGGATCCCCCTCTTGCTAATGACCTGGCCATATGGAAAAAGAACACTGTAGCAGTTGGAAAAATGTTCAACTGCATGTGTTTAGAATGGTCAAAAACAATCACCCCTGCATTGATGTGTCCAGAGGCATCTTGATTCACTGTGGTAGGCACACAACCCAGACAAGGTGCATCAATGCAGGATGTCCGTGCAGTTCAAGGACAGGTCCTGGATACTTGGACCTGCTACAGCTACAATGAACAGGGTCACATCTCCCGAAACTGTAAGAAGCCCTAGTGTGCCTGCGGTCGAGAACAGCCTACCTTCAATCTGCTCACCAGTAGAACATCCTACACCCCACCCTGTTTTCAGAATTGCAAGATTCCACTCACACCTACTATGGCCATTGTCTCTGTCACAGCCACATCCTCCTCCTCCTCCTCTCCAATGCCTGTTATAGGCATCCAGGATGGAAGACTAGAACATGGTGCAATCCTGACTCTTGGCAGGAAGGCCAATGCCTATACTGAGGTTGCGACGGTTACGAGGTACAAGAGGCATTGTCAATGCCTGAAAAACTCAGCGGAGGGGCAATTGTGCGATGATGAGAGCGGAGCCACTTATACGTAGGTGGGCTAGTGCCTTTAGAACGAAGGGTGATCCCCCAAAGACCACAATGAAAGGATAGGGATCCTCCATTGTAGTCCCTAGGGCTTATATAGAGACTACAGTAGTGACAGTGTAACTATGTGATGGTGACTGGGGTAGAGGGTTCTACCTAAGGGAGTAGTCCATGCGGATAACACATGGTGTGGTAGAAAGCATGGCTATGGCGAGGTAAAGCGGAGATTAACTGAGTGAGGTGTACACATGTATGGGAATGGAATGGAAGAGAAGGTGTATGCCGAACCTTATCGTAGATCGGATTGTGGCAGAGATCTAGATCATTCCGATCAACGGAGATAACCATGGGAAGATCCAATCGGGGACAAGGGTAAGGATAGAGACAGAGTCTAGCATGTGCCCATATCCGCTAAGGTAAATGATGGGATAAACGTAAAGTTAGTCTGGGACTGATAGAGATAATGGTGTACAAGCCAGTACTGTAACAATGCCAGGACCACCTGCCTGGCAAAATGAAGAAGCACAGGTGTATTACTTCAATCTATTCAAAGCCAAGGCACAGCAGTTAGCTGCAGAAGGACTAAATGGAAAAGGCAAGGCTGAATGAACCAGGGAGGTGCTCATTCAGCAAAGGACCTAAGTTTCATTTCATCTATACTGTTCTCTTCTCCTTCTTCTTATGTTAACCCTTTTTCTGTTTTATCTGTTGAAGGGGAGATAGACAGTGATGAGGTTGAGGATTTGTCTCTGAACAGTTGTTCATACAATAGTTCTGAAAAGGTGTCCCATTTGGGCATGGCACTGGAAGTAAAAGATAGTGTGCTTAATTCCTTGTTAATGGACAAGAAAACACACATTTCTTCTTACAAATCCTCCCTAGCTTCTTTTTCACACCACAAACCTGATCCCTCTCAAGGAGGAGAGTTCGATATTGTCACTGACGTATTTTTTCAGAAAGATCAAAAAATGGGTCAATCAAACCACAGTATCCCTGCTAGACTCCAGGGCCATACAAATCTTTGTTGACAAAGATTGGGTTCACAAGATAGGTATTGAAACAAAACCACTATCAAAACCAATACATGTCATGAATGTGGATGGATCTACCTCTAAACATGGTTGTATTTCTCATTATGTTTCTTTCATATTATTCTATAATGGACATTCCGAGACAGTAGAAGCTCTAGTAGCTACCCTCGGGTCTTACAAAGTTATCTTAGGCTATGACTGGTTTCACTACCACAACCCACTCATCAATTGGGTAGAAAAGAAAATAACCTTCAATAGGTGTACAAAAAATTGCTGCACTCAAAAATCAGCACAACTGGTTGACCACTTATGGAAGACACTTAATATATGAGTATTTGAAGAGGGTTTGGCCAACAAAGTACCCCCTCAATATCATTCTTTTCTAGACGTATTCAGCAAAAATGAGTCACAATGTATGCCAGTATGAAAACCATGGGATCATGCCATCAATCTTGAACCCGACTTCATACCTAAAAAGGGACACATTATCTCACTATTGGAAGCTGAAATCAAGGAAGTCCAGAATTTCATCAAATCCGAGCAGGACAAAAAATATATTCATCCTTCCAAATCCCTGCAAACCACACCTGTATTCTTTATCCTGAAAAAGACCGGCAAAAAGCGACTCATTATGGACTATAGATACTTAAACAAGGATACAGTGAAAAACTTGTATCCTCTTCTGCTCATTTCTTCTCTGGTGGATCACCTGAAGGGTGCAGACAAATTCACCTGCCTCAATCTACAATGGGGTTATAATAACATTCACATAAAGGAAGGTGATGAATGGAAAGCTACCTTCGTCACACCACTGGGTGTCTATGAACTGGTGGTTATGTATTTTGGCATGACTAATTCTCCTCCCACTTTTCAACAGATGATGAATGATATTTTCAACAACATGTACACCATCGTTATCATTTATCTTGATGATATATGCATCTTCACCAAGAAGAAAACTGACAAAGAGCACTCTGAAATCATTAAGGAGGTATTAATGTGCTTGCACAAAAATGTCCTATATGCCAAACCAGAAAAATGCATATTTAATGCTGATGACATGGATTTCTTAGGCATGCACATCTCAAAAGATGGCATCACCATGCAGAACAAGAAAGTTGATGCCATTCTAGAATGGCCAGCACCAACTAAATTGAAACAACTATAGTCCTTCCTCGGACTTTGTAACTACTACAGACATTTCATCAATGGCTTTGGCCAGATCACACGACCCCTTAACAATCTTATGAAGAAAGGCATCACTTATACCTGGGGTGAAGCTCAGCAAACCACCTTCAATACCCTTAAAAAATGTTTCATGGAGGCTCCTCTCTTAGCTTATCCCTACCCCTCCTGCCCTATGCATTTGGAAACCAATGCCAGTGACATCACTACCAGTGCCATTCTCTCAGTTCAGGGCACCAATAATCTCTGGCAACCTTGCACCTTTCTTTCCTACTCCCTCTCTCCCACTGAGCAGAATTACCCTGTCTATGATAAAGAACTCCTTGCTATCATTCGCACTCTGGAGGAGTGGCACCACTATTTAATCAGTCTCTCCACTTTTGAAATTTGGACTGACCACAAAAACTTGGAGTATTGGAAAAAACCACAAACCCTCTCAGATCGTCAAGCCTACTGGCACAGGCTACTTCAGGAATTCTTCTATACATTAATTTATAAGCCAGGCAACACAAATGGACATGCCAACACTCTCTCCCATCGCCCTGATCACAGTAACACCATTGATAATTTGAATGAAAATATTGTTGTTTTTCCCCCTTCCTCCATCCTCCACTCCACCAATCTCACTATCCTGATTACACTTAATTCCCCTGATGCTTGCCTGCTCTCTAAAGGCTCCTTATCTGCCATTGGTTTCAATCTTTACTCTTCCTCCACTGCTACTATTCTCCCACATGACCAGCTCCTCATTCCAACTTCCATATCTATTCAGCTCCCTATCGGTACTTATGGCAGAATTGCACCATGATTGAGCCTCACCCTAAAGCATAAAATTGATGTCATGGCAGGAGTCATTGACACCGATTATAGGGGAGAAATAGGCATGATTCTATTCAACCACTCAGACACTCCTTTTTCTATTTCTAAACATGACCACATTGTGCAGCTAATTATTGAAAAAATAGAAAACCCCACATTAACAGAAACAACAACTCTAGACAAGTCACAATGAAATACTAAAGGCTTTGGCTCCACCGGAGTACAAGCCATTTCCTCCACTTCTATCACCTTGAACTTTGAAACTAAATTATGCACAGAATCAGAAAAAATGAATTTGGATGCTATCAATAACTATGAATACTACTCAACAGACAAGTTATTCCAAAATACAAACGGCATTGTTTTCGTGCCCCCTTCTCTATGAAACAAACTCTTTTCTCTTTTCTATGATTCACCAGTTGCAGGCCATCCTGGTCACGACCATACTATAGCTTCCATTAAAAAGTTTTATTGGTGGTCAGGTGCCACCCAAGACATTTCAAACTACATTTCTCACTGCCAGATGTGCTCCCTCACAAAGGGATCATCAAAGCCACCAGCAGGAAAACTTTTGCCTGTACCTATCCCATTGCACCCTTGGATTGACATTTCAGTTGACTTCATTATAGGTTTCCCTTTATCCAAAGGATATGATGCTATTGGCATCATAGTGGTCCATTTCTCCAAAGAAATCATTTTATTTCTATGTAACAAAACAACTTTCTCTTCAGACCTAGCTATTCTATTTAGGGACCATGTATGGTGCACCCATGGACTACCTAACTCTATTGTTTCAGATAGAGGACCACAGTTCATTTCCAAGTTTACTTGCAAACTGTGTAAGGTGCTTGGAATTTAGCAAAAGCTGTCTACAGCATATCATCTGCAAATGGACAGACAAACGGAATATGTCAATCAAGAGGTACTGGCTTACCTCAGAGCCTACGTCACCAAAGAGCAGGATTCTTGGGCCTCCTGGCTGAAGATGGCACAATTCATCCACAATATGTCGCTTACCATGGCCACTGGGGCCTCTCCTTTTGAAGTCATGTGTAATTATTCACCACAACTAGGGGTTGAGCCTCCATGCTCCTCTATGGCCCCTGGTGGGTTGTTCACTTCTTCTTTGGGCCAGATCCACGACAAAATTGCTGCCACATTAACAAAAACCCAGGATCAGATGTCCCATACACAAGAATTCAAACACTCTTTCACTCCTTCCTATTCTATTGGCGATATGGTCTGGCTTTCCACTGACCACTTGTCACTCCCCTACCCCACACATAAATTAACACAGAAATACATCAGGCCATACTGTATCACAGCCATCCTCCCTAATGCCATCTCACTCCACCTCCCTTCCACCATCTCTATCCACCCTACAGTCAATATTTCCCACATAAAACCTTATAAAGCCCCATTGGCTGGCCAACACATATTTAAACCAGACCCTATTACTGTGACTGAGGATCATCATGAAGAATACGAGGTTGATTTTATCACCACCTCCTGTCTTTATCATAGAAAACTACAATACCTCATCCATTGAAAGGGATGGGATGAGGTGGATTGCACCTGGGAACCCGCAGCTAATTTACAACATGTGCAGGACACTATTGCCGACTTCCATTCCACACACCCGTCAGCCCCACGACCTATTCAGGGTATTGACACTATGTCTTTCCTCTCTCTGTTTCAACCCTTTGGACCCTCCTATATAGAATTCACAGACTCA
>QFEQ01000333.1:30881-103427 GCA_003316335.1 Hemileccinum impolitum
TTAGACCTCGAATCTGGTGAATAGGGGAGAGTGTTATAGTTCAGTTCCACATACGCTCCCTATTTTAATTTTTACTTTCACTCATATGCTACACATCACTGAGCACCATTCTATCTTATCATTTCTTTCTTTTCAAAGTCATGTGACCAGTGCACGTGACTCTGGGAACTGGCACCTGACTTGAGGCTAGCCCCATGACATCATCAATGATATCATACCTCATATCCTTCTTCTTTCTCTCACAATTATTCCCGCTCACTTCTTTCTTCTTCATTGTTCCATGACATTCTATGTTCCCAGCCTACCCTAAAGTATTTAGGACTCAGCTGGCCTGCTCTAAGGTCATAGCTCCTCACTATATAAACCCACATGTATTGTTGCTATACCTTAGTCCTATTCATTTGCATTCCCTCCTCTAGTAGGGGCTGTGATAGTTCGGGCACGTGTACGCTCTATTTTTCACTTTACTTTTCGCTCATATGCATGCATCACTGAGCACCATTTTACTTAGTCGATTTCTACTTCCAAAGTCATGTGACTAGGTGCACATGACCACGGGAACATTCACGTGACTTGAGGCTAGACTTATGATGTCATCAATGACATCATACCTCGTGCTCCTTTATCTCTTCACACATTCATTTCCATTGTTCTTCTTTTGTTCCAGAACATTCCTTGTCCTCTTATCTTTACCTACCCTAAAGCTAATTCAAACTCAGACACCTGCCCTAAGGTAGTCAGTCATCATATATATACCTTCCCTGTAATTCCCTCCTACCTTAGTCCTATTCACTTCGTTCCACCTACCTCATTAGGTGCCTGCAACCCAGTGGTACCACTCCCCTCTTCCTTGCCAGCCTAGCCCTCTGCAAAGGGGCCACTATATGTTATATCGTCTCATCTCTGTCACCGTACCCATATTCAATCTCATCATCATCATCCTTGTTGACATCAACCTCATTCAATGACGTCTCCTTATCTCAGTTTTCCTCGTTGAACCTATCATCATTGCAGCCCGCAACAGGGGCCCTCTGCTTCTGAGTACTGCTCCTCTTTTCTTTGCCAGCTTTGCCCTCTGCAAAGGGGCTTGTCAATGCTTTGTATCGCTATGATCTACCTGCCAATCGCTTACCTTATTCTCATCCTTGTCCTCATCACCAATATTGCCAACTGTCACATCCTCGTAACCACATTTCTTGTTCAACCTACTCAGCCACAGTACAGTTTCAGCAATGGTATAATGATGCCTCAGCACTGATACCACAATACACTGGGGTTCTATTCTGATGAAGTGTATGATGAAGATCCCTGAGGGGTCTATGGTGGCTTCCACCCATACAATGCTCCTCTTGGAGGCCCAACCGTATTCCCAGATGCATGAAGAAGTGTCCCTCATTATGCAAACCCATATCATGACCCTCATCACCTTGCCCCAGCCCCCACTCCTCACACCTCTCATAGTCCATCATTCTCCAAGTCACATCCTTCTCAGCACCCCTCTACTTCTCAGCACCCCTCTACCGAACCTGGTATGTGAATCTTCCCCTTGTCACTTCTTGATCTGTTGTCTGTTATCTTGGTCAAGTATCTTGTCCCTGTACCATAGTACACTTATATGTTGTTCAAACTGTCTTGTACTTGTTCTGAAAAGCATTAAAGTATTTGGTTTCAAAAATGCAATCAGTTATTGGCTGATATCAACCTTGTGATCAAGAAAAAATGGTGGATACAAAGAACATGTGATAGTGTTGTCTTTGTCATTGTCAATCTATGTTGGTACTGAGTAATATAAGCCTGTCATCATCATGGGTGAGACATTGGTGATGGTGTCATTGTCACCATTGTTGTCATCATGGGATGTGTGTGATTTCTATTGCAGGACAGTGCTGTTGTCACCATTATTGCCAGTGGTAGGCCTGTCATCATTTGTGAGGCACACCTGGTTGTGTGCACAGCATTGTCATCATGAGAACCTGTTGAGATTTAGTGTTGCGATAAGAATACATCTTGATTAACTATAATCACACCATCCATGATGATCATGTGATGAGAACATCTGATGAAAGATTAGATAAGTATGGTGTGATATCACACCATACAGAGAGCTTTGTGTGATTGGATATCACACAATCGTATCATTCTCTTTCTTCTTTATTTCATTGGTTAGAATGATATAGAATACAATAGATTGTTTGTCCTTATGATCTCTTTATTGATTAGATACAAACATTCTGTATCATATATAAGATTGATCCTTAGGATCAATCTTTCTCTCTAATGAGTTATCTTTGATTCATTCTCACCTGCTTCAATCTTTCAAATCCTAGCAAGATTCTTCACCTCTTCTACTTGTTTACCACCATTGTATCATCAATACCAGGTGAGAGTTCCCACCTGAGACTCATTTCTCTGTCCCTTCACATTGGAGTACCTTTGTACTTCAATAGAACCATGTGTGATTATGTTGTCACCATTGGGGAAAGAGAAGCAAGAGACAGAAAAAAAAAAAGAATAGTCATGAAGACATCTTGTGAGCAGTGGATGTGGTCAGTGGGAAGTAAAATATAAAAACATCACAAGTGAAGACTAGGAAAGGCATTCGACGAGCAACAGACATGGTCCAAAAGAACCACCAGGGTGTCTCTTTTAGACCACATCCCCTGCTCATCTGCACCACTGAAGAGTCCCAGCTGTTAGGGAGTGCTAGAAATGGATTATGGTGAGTGGATTTCGAGAGGGATGATCTTACAGACCAGTTTTCCTTGTAGAGGAAAACCGGTCTGTAAGATCATCGGAGTTCCAAAAAAGTGGTGCCAAGGTGCGCTGCGGAGGGATAGACGAGGCGTCATCAAATTCGCCATTGACGATACCTGTCTTGATCCATCACAGTGGAAAGTCACCTGTAGCCATGGCGCGTCGAACGGAGGGACGGAGAGGACCAGGGCAAGCAACCCATAGGATTGAGCGCCGCGTTTGATGGGGTTGTGTGATTACCACCCCACCGACAAAGACCGGGTCACCCTTCTAGATGTCGTGTAGGATAGCGACGAACTTGTGACAACTCAAAATGGTGATATCGACGAATAAGGTTGTCACTGGTACATTGTACGATCGGCGTAGAAGAATGCTAGCATCACGATGTTCTCTCTGGTGGGGAGTCGAACGCTCCTCTGCGGTCCACTGATGCGTTGCATGACAAGCGGATGTACTACCCGTATCATATGCTACCAGAGGTTAACTTTGCGACCGACCATTAACGACTGGGCTCAGACATCTTCTGAGAATAAATCCTTCCAAAAAGTAAGTATTGGTCACAGGGATACCACAGACTACAGTGGATTGCAATCGAGAGCAAGGCATTCTTTCAAACTACATCGTCAACGGTTTACCAATTCTCTAGCATGATCTGTGCACATTCCTACAGTGGAATATTCAGAGTCCAGCTTTTCCATCGTCGAGTTAAGAACACACCTTTAGTCTTGTAAAGTTGTGTACAATGGCAACATTGAGGACTGTCCTCAACTTTCTCTTCATCTCCGCCTTTCCAACGACCAGCTGATACGATCCCGAACACTGACAATATCGCGAGGCGTTATCCGAGCGGATTTGTTTGCATCTAGAACAGCGCATGTCTTGCTGGGCAAACGACTTCTCGATTACGCCAACCACCCGCATCAGTTCCATCTCAATCCCAGCCCGATCGTATTCGCAATCGCATCCCCGACACGTCCACTTGGGAGGCACAACGGACAAGCCATCCGGCATGAGCTCTGGATCACGACAAAAGTCAAAATCGCGAAGTGTATCGCACATTTTGCATGCGACGTTGGACAACTTTAGGGCTTCGCAAGGATTTCGGAAAATGGCGTCGTTGGCAAACTCTCGAATGCCTGCCAGGTCAAGGAGGTTGCGTTTTAATAGACCGATCTCCACCTGGTAGTCTTGCGCGAGGCCAAGTACCGCACAGGTAAATTTGATGAACTCAAGGACAGGGTTCGTGAGCGTAAGGTATGAGCCTGGGAGGACGGGGAACATGAACTGCGAATGGAGCCCCTCATCGTATATCGAATCTCTGTGCTTGGTCTGGACTGAGCCCACGAGTCGTAGGAGTTTCCGAGTGAGTTTTCTGGAAATGAACTCCCGAGCGGCATCTTGCTCTTTTGCTTTCCCAACGTCTTGCTGCGTGACATCGGGTGCATAGTTCTGCAATACTCGGAGAGGGACACGTGAATTCTCGTTCGCCCGCTGTCTGACCTTGTAGAGCTCGACAATGAAGTACTGGATGGCGGATCTAAAGTCATCTTGGATGGCTGGAGGGAGGAAACTCTCTATGTTCCATCGCATTTCGATAGTGAGCTCTTCTGGAGGTTCAACGGCAAGGGGATCCTCACAGACGATACCCCCATAGTTTGCAGAGTCCATGTACAGAAGAAAGTCGTAGAAGCGCTCGGTAATCAGATACACGTGTTGAAATAACTCGTGGGACGTGACCGCTGTAGCGATATATGTCGCATAGGCATGTGCTGTTCCGGGTGGCTTTGAAGTAGCGAGTAAGATTCGACTGAAATCGGCATAGATGACATGGGAGCCGAGTCGCTTGAATTCAGCAAGCATCTGTATGAACGTTTTCCGCATAAGCCCATGAATGAAGCGATGAATACTAGGGTCATAAAGACAAGATCCGCTCGTGCTGATCCATCTCCAGAAATGATCAATGGCTAAGGTTGCGGGGCTGTCGAAATTGGATTGGATTTTGTCAAGAAGCCAGGTCTTGATCATCGACTTCATGATACCGAACATCAAAGTGGAGACATTCGACTCTCCAAGAGTGACGTCGCGTTGTGCGTCACCCCGGTTATACGCATTAATAGTACGAGATGTGGAGTCAAAAGCGGTCGTCCCACCGCTCCCCTCCAGCTCGTTCACCACGACGGAATGCAGGACGGAGTTGACTGCCAGGTTGCGAACCGTGATCTCCAAACACACATTGGAATAACACCCAAGGGTTGTGAATTCCGTGTTCTGTAACTCCTCAGTTGGTCGGTTGTCAGCTTCTCTGCCACCGAGATCTGGGCGCTCCGTGGGTGACCACCAGAGAACGACGTCCTGCTGTATCATCCGCCGTGCGAAACTAATGTCAGACAGAACGAGAGGTTGGTCGCCGTCGATGTGCCCGATAGGAACCTCATAGTAGTCCGAAAGAGCGATCGAACGATCGAGCCATACACCACACATGAGGTAGCGCTGCAGCATCTTTTGAGCAACATGCGTTTGCCAAGGAAAGACATCAAGGGAGTGATAAACTTTGGCTTTGGGCATCGACAAGACAGGGAATCTTGAGAGTTTTGGGACGTGTGCGTCGAAGTAGGCTTGCTCTTTCAACGAGGAGATTATGATCATGTATGATAAATTTTCCAAGAGTCCGAGCTCTCGGGAAATCGCTTTAAGAGCGGAAGCGTCCTTGCCGTGGTAAGTCGTGGTGAACTCACAAGAGGAGGGGTACTGGATAGAAGCAGGATCTCCGTAACGACTTTGCCGTTTCTTCGAGAGATCCGTATACAGCTCCTGTAAACGGGGTATACCTTGGCGACGCGTTGCAGGGTCTACTAGGTGTAGCTTGACGGCACCATTAGGAAGGAAGAGCGCAAAGACGTGAATAGGAGCGCTTTGCGAGCAGGCGTGGTAGAGGAATAGGTGTTTATTACCACACCCACCGCCAAGGTACGTCCTTCGAGAAAGAGTGGGATTAGCACGATCGAGTTGGCTTAGATCAACTCCCGTAGTCTGGGCCTTGTTGAGAGTCAATCCTAGTTCATCGACAGTGCAAGTCTTGCCCAGCTTGAGTAAAGCTCGCATCTCTAGTGGAACCTAGTAAAGAGTTAACAGTAATGTATTGAATTCGCATGGAAAACACGTACCTGCCGCTCAAACACGCCGTCGACATTCGGATCGTTCGTCAAATCCGTAAAATGTTCCTGAATGTCTTCATAAATATCCTCCCTCACGACCACCCTGTATAAGTTGGTACAAGGAGCATCCCTCGGCAGATGACGCGTGACCTTCTCCAGCTGGTAGTATTCCGTGTGGAATAAGTCATCCCTGGGCGGATTCTTGAAATGAAGGTAAAATTGCCTTGGAATACGAAGGGGAACGGATGTAAGCTCTCCTTCAATGGACACCCACATCGTAAAGCGTCCAGGAATCTTGCTCTGTCGGATTTGTACGATATCCCAGCGTTGCGTCGTTCGTATCCGTGCGCCTCTAAACATGGAAGGGACCACAGCGGACGTTTCTCCACCCCAGCGTGCTTCGCGTATCTTACGCCAGCGAAGCTTGATCGCCTTTAACCAAGAAGAGTAGCTCAAGCTAGGATCTGGAAGAGGAACACTATGTGCGTCACCATCGCCAGCCTCAGGACTCGGCTTGCGCATAGCCTTGCGGCTCACGACAGCAATACGTCCTTTCTCGGGATGCTTCTGCGTTCCAAAGTCTTCCATATCACATTCATCATCCCCTTGCACCTTCCGCGGGGCGACAGAGAAGAAATCTGTAACCTTGTTCTGTTTGAACTTGTCTACGGCACCTGCGACTCTGCGATGTAACCAGTCAGGATGCCTAATCCTTGGCACAGGGTTTGAGACGCCCTGCATAGCCGCAGGTATAGTGATTAACTTCTGAATCACAGAACCCAATCGCTCGATGTAATACTCCCAGTCCAAAATCGAACGAAGGTCGAAATTGCTGAGGCCAAGGTCTTTGAGCCATTTTCGGAGGTAGGTTCGCTTAACGGATTCTTCTGCGGAAAAAATGGCGACCGGAACAGCTCGTTCGGTGACGGGGGCACCGTTGGGCTTCGCAGAGATGACGAACTTGCAAGCGAGACCTTTGTCTTTGACCATCTGATCCCCCAAAAACTCGGCAAGCCTCCTGGCAGTGCTGATTGACGTCGACTTTTGTCCAGCATACTCGACGAGGGTCTTCGACATGCTTCTGTTCTCGGCAATGAGTTCGACAAGTTCCTCGTCCGAGAGAGTCTCTGCACGAGAGAAGAGGATATCAAGCCACTGGTTAGCGATGTTTGCGACAGCGCTGTAGCACTCCTCGGTGGTAGTGCCGAGCAGGAATTTCTCGAAGATTTGGGATTGGAAGATTTTGATGAGCTGCAGTTCGCCACGTCGCTTAACCTCGAAGCCTTTGAGTTCTGCGAGAGAGCCATCATCATTGAACACCGCGTAACGCTTTTTGAGCAATTTGTCTTCCTCCTTTGACGAGGGGAGAATCATTGCACGATATGGCCCGTCGAGTTCGAAGAAGATGGAGTTCTCGGAGTGAACATCATATTCCCCAGTTTCCGGGTTAAAGTTGTGGTATTGGTGATTCGTGAACCGCGCGTGGACGAGGTGGTTGAGCATTGTACAGGGATATGAGATGGGAATAGTCTTGCCGTTAGTCAACTTGAACTTGAAATTCTCCGGGAACACGCCTGGAAGCATGCACCAAATTCCATCCGTGTCCAACTCCAGAGGACGCCCGATCTGCTCCACCAATGCACGAGCCATCTGGATGATCGTAGCGCCAGTGAGACAGGTGATCCCTGCCATCTCCATCGAATGCCAGCGTGCGCCTTTACGCATCACGTACCCGTAGAATGAGTTGAGAATACACTTGTGAGCGAGCTGTAATGAATCGTAGACTACGATCATCTTCTTCGCCTCGTCCACCTCCGCGAGTGAGCGACCCTCGCTAAGGACTGTGTCGAGATTCTTCTTCCACGTTTTGTGAAGCCCCTTGTATTCATACCGCCGATCACGGAAACGGCGCACGGTATCGACATAAAATGGGTTTTCCCGCTGACACACAATAGATTCGCGTGTCTCCACCCTCGTATCCTTGGTCTTCTTATACACTTTGCGGGAGTAGTCTCCAAGTCGCTTGTGCAAAAGAGCCGTCTGCTCTGTTTCCGTCAGGTCAACGAACTTCCGCTGCGGTCCTCCAGGTTTCTTGGGGGGAAAGGATTCCTGGTTCAGCGCGTGTCGGATCATGTTGTACTCATCCCTGTGCGCGGGGAAGAACTCGCCTCTCCACGCCCATTCAAGCCGTCGGTCGCACTTCTTTCCTGGCCGGTTGTAGTCGCATACTGCACACACCGACTCGTCAACCATAGAGTCTGGCTGTAGCCGATTTGACAACATGATGTTGGGGTACATTGCAGCAACGTCAAGATGGTAGATCAGTGGCTTGTCAGTCCGCCTTGGGTTATCACGCATAAGCTCGAGGGATGATTGAATCTGAGCCTTGACTTCGTCGTAGTTGGTGACGTTTTCCAAAGATTCATTCGACTCCTCGACAATATGGAACGTAAGGGCGGCATCAAGTTCGTCGATCAGCTGAGTACTGGCGGTCAGGGCGGGCAACATTTAAGTATAGCACGACGAACCTGTTGAACAGCTGTAGGGACAATCTTGAAGTCTGTAGCAATGTCACTGCGGAAAACGCCGGCCTCCAGGGCCTCCACGTGCCCGCCGACATACGTCTCTGAGGCGAGCAAGTGACCTTCGAACATGTTCAGGTGAGCATCTTCATGTCTGTTGGGCATAATGATATGTCCTCGATATGCTTCTACCTGAGTCGATGCGTGAGCGAGGTCCAAGTATCACTGCTAGGTCTACACACCATCAACAACGTCTCACAAAGAGTTCCACTTCCCTTTCGCAGCACCTCGTCCGGACACAGTGGGATGATGTTGCACAGTGAGAATATGAACGGGTGGACGTATTTCATATAGAGATAATAAGTCGCTACGGCATCGGAGACGGAGTACTGAGCAAGAACTTGTGGTTGTTCCATAGCATATCTAGCGGTTGATTGTTAGCGTGGATATCAACAAGAGTTTATCCGCGTACGGGGTCATCAACTCGGGATCCAATTCGATTGGGTTATACCCCAACTTCGCTGTCGTGACCGCCTTCAGGCCCTGACTACCTTGCGGCAGGTACGAGTCTCGCTTGACCCATCGGAAACAGTCCATGTGGACACAACACCGACTCTTGAACTCGTCCTCCGCGTCCTTCGCGAATCCAGTCTCAAGGAACATGTCGATACCATTGGATTTCGCTCTTGCACAAAGGAATGGGAAGTCGAAGAAATCGCCGTTAAATGTGGCAATCACTGTAGGTTTCACCTCCTGGATGTGCTGGAAGAACTTCATGATCGTTGCAGCCTGGATGAATCGGCACCAGTCAACAAATGCGATTCATTGTAGATAAACGACGCACCTCATCCTTCTCGTTATAGACAATAAACGGGCCCTCGTACCCTTCCTTGGGAGTGTACTCAAAGTCCTCGATGTCCTCACTCACGATTTCGCGATTTGTGATGAGGTACCCCTGACCATCAACCATGTACGAAATCATCATCACTTGATCAATTGCCTGGTCAGGAAACTTGAGGGGTGCCTTCGTCGTCTCGATATCGTACGCCATGACCACCGGATCTGCACGCTTGACGCGCTCCGTGATCTGCGTAAAGTCCGGCTTCCCAGCATTAAACGTCACAGCATACCACAACCCAACGCGCAGTTCGTTGTCGATAGCCACACGCAAGTAATAGGGCACGTCGAATTCCCGAATATCGATGATGCACTCGCGAGGGTCCCGTTCCCTGTAGCTTCCACCGTTGATACTTCCAGCGATTTCCGTCCATTCGCCTTCGAGCTCCATGTTCGTACTGGGACCTGCCGTGGCACTGACGACTTCCGCGTAGGCGTCGACGGCCCCGCGTTTCGCACCATTTTCAAGCGCGAGCGGGGCGATATCACGCCTGACAGTAAGAAGATCGGATACGTTCCTAAAACAAAGTTGAAGAAAGACCCTTCGGTGTCCCATCAAATGATTCGGCAACTTGAGGTCTTCCTTTCGGTCACGTACGATCTTGTAAATAACGCCTTCGTATCGCTTCATGAGCCATTCCTCAACGCCCGACTCCGAGCCGCTCTAATGTTATACATCCCGTCAGTACGACCATAAAGCAATACACGCCAAACGCACTCACCTTGCATGCGATGCAGAAATACGGCTCGTACTGCATCGTGCACTTGAACGACCCCCCGTCGTCCTGTATAAAGTAAAAATCGACCGCAGCCTTTCCTCCAGGATAGTCCGGATCCTGGACCAGCGTCGGATGCATATTAATGAGCCAACCCTCTCTCCGTCCGCCTTCCTGCAGCCGCGCGAACCCAAGCTTCTCTTCAATCTCATCGTTCAACCGGACTTGCTCGAATCGCTCAGCGAGCTGTGTACCGTCGTCTTCGCGTTGTGGTGCTGGGCCTTCTCCTGGTGCGTTCCCGTTGGATGCGCCGCCTCGTCCACCTCTCCCTCTGCCACGACCCCCACGAAAACTAGAACCTCCTCGATAACTAGCGCGTCCACCACGTCCTCCACGTAATCCGAAAGTGCGTCCGCGTGTCATGAATGAAAGGACGAAAACTCGCGCGTTCAGTTTGCAAAGTAGCCAACAATGTGACCACTATAACACGTGACGTGACATGCGCGACCGTCACGTCCTCGCTTGTCACTGCGGCTCATTGGCGTGGTGGTATGGGGAGAAAATAGGCTGGGGTATCCCATAAAAATACGCACGCTATGCACAACCTGACCATGAAACACTTCTTTGGCAGCAAGAAAAGAATTGAAAATCCGTAACCAGTACCAACGAGCTCATGGAATAAAGCGCTAAGAAGGAAAGAAAATCCGATGCAATATGAGGATAGAGTGCGTCAAGTGGTCGTTCGATCAGCGAAATAGCAATGTAGACGATAGAGCAGAAACAGGTTCAACAAGAAGACCGGAAATAAAGAAAGCTGGACCAGGACAGAATGCATGACAACCACGCAGGGCGCAGAAGTTCATGATGCTCGACAACACGACACAGAAAAACCGTAATCATAAACCACAATAAGCCAACAACCCATACCTTCTAACCTCATTCTTCTTCGCCTTCGTCTTCTTCTTGAATCGCATGTTTGAAGGCAGGACCACGCACCCCCGGTAGCTGCCATCGCCCGCCTCTCGCTTCTGGCGCTTCAAATGCCATCTCACCTGGTCCAGGAGCAGGCGAGGACCTCCCAGCCGAGGAATGACCTCTCTGTCTCCCAACGACGCCCACACCAGAGACAGCGCGAGCCTTGGCTGTACGTGTGTGCCCACTATGATTCCTCGGGGGTGGCGACATCACCAGCGGAATTGGCGACTCCAACGTCAAATATGACGAACTCGCACTTGAATTCGTCGTCGCGCCCCCAGGCATCTGCCCGAGTCCCCCCGCAAACTCGGGGACATCCTCATCCTCGTCCACCCAGTCGCTTTCATCCCCCATGCTCAAACTTGCTCGTCCGCTACTGAAAACGTCCCTGATGTCTGGCACCGGCGAGATGACAAGAACTTCGACGGGAAGATGGGTACTCCGATTTTGCCATCCGGGAGGTTCATGCCCCCAGCTCTTCTTCCAGGACGTACGCCCTAACGTACCAGAAGACTGCGGGCTCGTGAACGGTGTGAGACGCTTTTGAGCGATAAAAGTGCCTGCACCGCGCCTGGGAGTACTATCGTCTAATGATCGTCTAGAAGGATATCCCTTGAATGGCGAACCTGTCCGCGTCACTTCACCCTCCGAAGCTTCATAAAATGACGTAGGTCGTGAAGATGCGAGGGAGTGTACTGAGGAAGCGGCCGAATTCGAGCGCTGGTGCACGGGCCGGGCGCTTCCGGGTGCGCCCTGCAGTCGTACGACACGTGTAGACGAAGAGGAACCAGCCCTGCGATGGTTGTAATTCGGTAGTGGCGACGAAGCGCGATAGTACGCTGACCCATTGGAACCCGTAGACGGGGATTTGCGATGCCGAGGAACACCAACCGTAAAGCTGTGTACAGACGACGGCCGTGAGGAGTAATCACCTCTCTCGGAGTTGGGTGTCTCCGCGCCGAACGATTGGACGGAAGGGATCTGATCAAGTGTATGCGGTTGCTCAATCATGAAGATCTGAGCGGAATTGCTAGACGACCTGCGGGAATTGACGCTACTAGAACGACGAGATGAAGTGGAGTGACGCTTAAAACGACGACCTCGCCCGCCTCCACTCGCCCGCTGCTTCATCGTGTTCTTACTAGAAGGGGACATAGTGGAAGGGGGCGGTACTGCCAAGGATCGGGAATACTGCAACCCGCGGGAATTACCTTGGGGTAACGGTTGCACAGTCTCTTTCCGTTTACCCTTCTTATCCTCTTGGAACCAGAGGCGAAATGCGGATAACAAGCTAGCGCGATTCCGGTTGGGAGCAATAATTCGACCTCCACCCTCAGTGTAATTCGGCAGCGAGTGTAATGTATCCCCTGGTGAATTCGCAGGAGTCGCCGCATGGCCACTGGGTGGTGACGTCCGCTCACCCGCCATAACCCATGGTGACCCGGGAATAGCAGGTAGATCGGGGGAAGGTGAGCAAGATGTGGGTACCGTATCCTTTGCCTTCACTGGTGGAGACTTGGTCAATTTAGATGAGCCGCCACTACCATGCGAGCTGCGGGGATCGTCCCCGGCTTGCGCCTTGTCACTTTCCCGTGGTTTCTCCTTGTCTCGCAGCCCCTCGCGATGGTCCTTGACCGCTTCCGTTGACTTCTTGCGTACAAGACCGGCCGCTTCAAGAGCTGTTGTTGCTCGTTGCATGATACTGACACTTCCTGAGCGAACCTTGCCATCCCTTTTCAGTTTGAGTAGATCTTTATTCTCTATTCCTTTGTAGCTCCCACTTGGCGTGGATTGATTTGAACGCACAGAAGACTCATTCGTGGTCGGCGAGGGCGACAAATATGGCGACTTTGCG
This sequence comes from Hemileccinum impolitum, assembly GCA_003316335.1. Lineage (NCBI taxonomy): Eukaryota > Fungi > Basidiomycota > Agaricomycetes > Boletales > Boletaceae > Hemileccinum > Hemileccinum impolitum. The sequence goes on from QFEQ01000333.1 coordinate 43,756, forward strand.
CGGGGAGGGGTGGCTGGGCGAGCAGCCGAAGCCGTTGGCGTGGGCGGTACGAGAGCGAACTCTGGCGGGACAGATGGAGGCTCATCGGTTTGGACTGCGATGCCACGTTTGTGTTTCTTCCGAGAACCGGAGGGTTGGTCGCCTTCCTTCTCTTTTCGTTGCTTGGACCCTTCCCCAGCTGGTTCATTAGCAAGGCTTGGGGAAACAGCTCGAACCTCGCCAAGAATCCGTCTCCCATGTTTGCGCATCAACATCCACCAGAGTGCTCCTGCAGAGTCACATGCATCCGAGATAACTGAATGCACAATTTGAGCGGTGTCGAAGCCCATCGTACTCAAGGTGTTCAGTAACTGGCGCTCAACAGGTGTCGAGAAAACGATTGGAGCCGGTGTGCTGAGAAGAGAAGCGAAGTCCTGGGGAGGAAGGAGTGCAAGGGGTTTGTCATGTGGCGAGGAGCCATTCCCATCAGAAAGTGTCGACGATACAGAACGGCGTTTCGTGCGAGCAGGCGTACGAGTTACATGGGGTGGACGAGCAGCGTTTGACGGTGTGACAGATGGTGCAATCTCCGTACTATTTTCACCCTCTCCTTCGACTGCAATTTCAGGCTGCTGCGTCTTTGCGTCCTTGAACCCTCGGTTACCTTTAGTAATAGTACGTTGACTCGGGTTGGAATGAATCTGAACAGAAATAGACTTTGAAGGATCTTGGAACGGATCAAAGACCTTATCAACAGGGGTTACGGGTACCGCTGGTAAAAGCTCGGAGGAAGCAGAGAGAAAAGTCATGTCTGACGTAGCAGAAGTCGCCGATGACAAGACCTGTTCTGTATCCAGCATTCTTGCATCGCTTTCAGTGGGCTCCACGCTCAACGGGAAGGCAGTGCGAGCAGGTGATGGTGATGCAGGAACGTCGTCCTCGAGATCCGTAGCAGTAGAAATGGCAGCAAGCCGTGAGGTAAACCAACGGGACGCCAAGATTTGAGGGATCGTGAAACGTTTTGATGGATCGGACTGTAAGACATCGCGAAAAAGGTGGCGGGCGTCTACAGGAGACGGTAAAAAAAAATCACAAATTAAAAAAAAAAAGGTAACAGAAGTATCGAACCTCTGGACAACCACACTGGATCTTCAAATTCCCCTTTGATAACCTTTTCCTTCATTATGGTTTCGTCGTCGTCGTCGAACGGTAGGGTACCGGTCAAAAGGCAATAAAGAATAACACCCATGGACCAAATGTCCACTTCTGTAGGGTCTTCAGCATAATGTGCAGCAGAACCAAAGCTCCACCCACCTGGACCAAGGTATCTCTTCCCTTGCAGTACCTCCGGGGCGGCATATCCGGTGGTGCCACAAAAGGTCTCCATATATACACCCTTCTCATATTCACGCGTGAATCCAAAATCGCCAAGTTTGACGCGACACCGTTCATCCAGCAACACATTCTCCAGCTTGAGATCGCGATGGACAATCCCCTTGTCATGGAGGTAGGCAACGGCGAGACACAATTGGCCAAAAATTATTCTAGCTTCGTCTTCAGACAAGCGACCCTTTTCAGCAAGGTAATCAAAGAGCTCTCCACCAGAACAAAGCTCTGTGACAATCCATATGTGTGATTCGGTAGCAATGACTTCGTACATTTGGGTAACATGTGGATGGTGGAGCTGACGGTGGTGGTGTATTTCACGAGTGAGGGAGGCGGACATTGCCTTTGGGATCTGCTTGATGGCGACGCGGGTGGATGTGAGGCGATGCGTGCCCATGCGCACTTTTCCGTAGGCTCCTGTTGGGGATCTTATCAGGACTAGGAGTGCCTGTGGTAGGGTTAAGAAGACTTGCCTTCTCCGATGACTTTTCCAAGGGTGTAATTACCTATTACCCTTATCTTTTGGGAAGCAAGCTCCTTCCCGAGTTCGTTATAGGCATTAGCAAGTTGGGCTTTGAGGTTTTGGGATACGGAAGCGGATTGTTTGTGGCCGTGGGAGGACATTTGAGTTGTAAAATGGATAGTAACGTAGCGATAAAGGAGGGGCACGGGCACGAAAGCCACAAGATAGTAAACCGAGATGAGAGTAAAAGAGCTTGAAAGGTGGAGGCCAACCACAACTGTGTGTTATGATCACTCGCAACTTGTCGTGGGAATGCCAGGTCATGACTAACACAACACATCGAATTCGGGCTGGGGTCATAACTACAGGCTCAGAGTCCAGGTTCTGCTCGACGAATCGCAATACTAGACACAGAAGGATCGAAACAGATTAGGAAGACGGTTCATAGATACAACACGACAAGAATAGGTAGCGCTTGTGGCGAGCAGAGATGACCGGGTAAGGGACGACACAAAGGCTATTTATGTGTTGTTTTGACGATGCTGACAACGATGATGACGATAATGATGGCTACCGCGAGGCCTATAATGATACGCATCTAGAGACCGAGTCAGCCCTCCTGTCTTGCGTGACAACACAAGCCCACCTTCATATCCTTCCACCTGGCGCCACCGCGAGTGAGAAGGGGGATTTAAACCATGAAACAAAAGGCTTACCACATATTCTAGACGGAACCGGTCAGCGTTGTACTATGCGAGAGAGTAACAAAACCCACCTTGCGCACTCTGTTTGCTCCCCGACGGAAGCCTTGGGCGGAGACGGCCAGGTTGTCTACAGAAAAGTTGACGGGATTCTAGATGCATCGCGATGACGAAGAGACTAACCAGTCTTATCCTGAAGCGAATCCAGTCGCTCGCCTCGCTCTGCAACTTTTGTGATGTTCTCCCTCATAATTCCGACGGTGTCGTCGATTTGCTGTTGAATGGCTGCAGTTTTGGCATTACCCTGGGAGCCTGAAGGATTTGATGACGCGCCATTGCGAGGGAGGTAAGGGTCATAAGGTTCAGACCTAGGGTTTTGGGAGACGTCAGCAGCGGTATGGCCATCAGTGTGAGGAGACACGAACATGACGACTCTGCGGTTGAGGGGGGGAGCGAATGAGTAAGAAAATGGACTGGTATGTTTTTTACTTGCCGTACGAAGCGAGATGCAGGGGGTTATAATAACACTGGTAGTTGACTGCGCTGGTGCTGAGGCAGTGAGCACAACCGTCACGTAGATGTTAGACCGTGTGACGTGTCACATGGCCGTCCTCTTGGCCGTCCTAGTTTAAACGTGCCTCAGGCTAATCACTAGCTAGCAAGCTAGTCTTTTCCAAGGAAGATGCCCCTATTAGCGGCCTGATCTGCATGACAACTCTTCCCAAAGTTGAAACTTGACCACCATCCATCAAGTTACGGTGGACTGGACGCTGATCATCATCAATTCATATCATCAGCCAACGTTCAAAAGACTCGATTAGCGGGTATCTTCCAGGGCGACACGCTGGCATGTGTTCCCCTTGTTCTTAAGTGCGATCGGACGACAACCCAGTCCGATCCGTCCAATCGTGCAAGCGTTTTTTGCATGATCAATGCCGATGTGCTAATGTGGCCACTCGCATGTTAGATCTGTGGATTCTGGAATCGCTGCTGGACGTCGGGTCTCCACTTCTCGCATAAAGTGTATGCCAGCCCACAACACCGCGCACACGCTGCACTGAATTCTCAATAAAGCCCAAACCGTCCGGCCTAATTCAGACGTTCAAATACCTCGCACCACATCAAATAGGTATGGGAATGAATGAGTAGGGCCCTTGTTTCCTTTGGAGCTTGGCCATAACACTGATATCTATGTGCCTTGACTTACTGCATCCGTCGTTCTGGGACCCGCTGGGAAATTGATCGGCGTGTCCGAGTCACCAAGTACTCTTGGAATTCGAGGGTCGACGCCGCAGGGAAATTTTACCTTGTATGGAGTGACCGTTTGAATGGTGAGACAAGTCGATGACGTGGTCCTTAACGCGGCGCCGCTCCTTGAACCACGGCGTGATTTTTGCGTTTTGATTAGGAGAAATTGGCCTTTCCCGGTAAAGGATGACCAACACCAACTCGACACAAAGATCTTTTTCACCTGAAATGCTGAAAAGACAAATCATGAGGGGTTTTACTTGTGCAATTCATTCAGTTCAACCTGCTAAAATCCCTTCACGGTAGCATTCCGGACTCCACCGTTCAGCGGCATCTCCCCGGCCAAAATTAAATCCGCGACGCTGGGTGACATTGCACGGGAAAGCTAGACAAAGTCTATCGTCTCCATTTGGATGGGTCACCTGTGCACACTTCTGTAAGTCGTGCTGCCATAAGGCAGACGTCCCTCACTACGTGGATTTGGCTCTATCCGTCGTGTGATCCCACACTAGGTCACCCAATCTGAATCATTTCTGACATTAAAATTGATTAAAATTATCATGGGCTGCCCTATCAGGTCTTACACAGAAACAAAGTTGCATTTACATCATATCTTTACTACAGCTTTGGCCTGTTGCACATACAACATTCACAGCCTGTCAGGCCCGTGTTGGACCTTGCGCGTGCCATTTTTTAATGGTTTCGTTTCTACGGTCTGGCTGGTCTGGGAGGACTCGGAGGGTAGTGCAAAGGCATCATCCAAGTCCATGTTTCAGACGGGCGACGGTAAGTATCAGTTCGGTGCGCATCAGGAGCGTGGCTGAGCTTGTGCTTGACGGCTGACATCTCGTCTTTTAGTTGCATCTCGACATTGTCGTTAGGGCTTTCCCTGGAAACGGCATTTTTCACCCTGTAGGGCCCGTATAATTCCATCATGTCACCGCGTTCGTCCAGCTCTCCAGCGTGCTGGGTTATTCGGTTAAGATCGTTCCCGAGGAGACCCAAGGATGCCTCGTGTGATATAAAACTGACGAGATGGATGTTCCCATTTCCCACCTGGGACCATGACTACATCATCCATAAATTCCGATTCCATATCGAAGGGGAATGTATTCCAGAATTCCGTCTACATCGGGATCAACATACAGGACATCCTGTATGGTGAGTCTTGTGACTACGCTTATCATAACATGATTTAAACTTATCAGCTCACTCATGCAGGCATTGAGTTACTCCTTTACTTTCAGACCATACACATTTTGCTGACCAGCGGAGGAACGTGTAAGAAATCCAATATATTTTACGCGTTCTTCAGCAGCATAATGATGCTCTTGGTCACGATCTGGGTGGCCACCCAAGCGATGTTCGGCGAGAAAATGTGGTTGCTCGATTCTGGGTTTCCAGGAGGTCCTGACACATACTGGAGGATGAACATCTCGTGCTGGTATATGGACTGGGGTTCAACAGCGGTCATCATGCTTCAACTCATGACGGACGCTCTTATGGTAAGACATACATCATGATTTCGGGATATCTGCCCACTTGGTTGGTTCCAGATCTACCGCTGTCGGATTATATGGAATAGTTCTCGAATCGTCATCATACCCATCATTCTGTGGCTGGCTACCCTTGGTAAGTATTCGCCCCCCTTCGAGTGGTTACTTCAGCTAACGTCTACCTAGCCTTGGGATTCTTGATCGACTGGACCACCAGTTCACCAGGGGGCAATTTTTTCTCTGGGATTTCTCCACAGATCGGCTTCGCATATTACACTGTCGCGGTGTTTCTGAACACCGCCTTGACGTGCTTGATATGTTACCGTATCATGCGACACGGCAGGGCGGTTCGAGAATGTCTCGGGCGCGAATACGCGTCTCTATATTTCGGCATCGCGACGATCGTCGTGGAGTCTGTGCTTCCGTATACACTCTCTGGTATCGCTTTTTTAATATCGTTGGGGATTGGGAGTCCGACGTCGGTAGCGTTCATGTGTGTGTATATGCTGATGATGGTACGTGGTCTCGTCGTGTCCCCTCTTGATGGTGCTGCCTGAGCTAAGCGCGACATGTTGTAGTGCATCTCGCCACAGATGCTGATCCTCCGAGTGATCGCGGGGACAGCAATGGACAAAGATACGTTCAGGCAATCGAACTCGCCGGTCAAATTCAGTGCTGGGCGCACGTCGAGGTCAATAGGATTCGGCACTAGCGCGCCAGGAGTGCATTTGCAGACATTGTCGAGGGCATATCTTCCGGATGCATGTGGCAAGGTGTGAATGCCACGGGGGTATGGGCTAGCGAGTATGATCGCATTCCGTTGGATATGTAAAACTAGACCTTGTTTATCTTTGTAGGTAAAGCATGATTTGTTTGCGCGATCAAAAACGCAACCGCCATTGCAACACAAAGTCACCAGACTCGTAGGCAGAAGAACGCAGTTGACTGTGAGGCAGAAAGGGAAACACGGATACACATCGAGGCGAAGATATCGGTTGGAATGCTTATCACCGTGACGCCAGGTCAGGGAAGATTGCATAACGATACCCCCTAGGCCTACAGATGGCGGGCGCTATTAATTGAAAACTCTGCTTGAAGGCCTGAACGGCGGGGATGTCTCCATGTTTCCGACTGCTTCTTTAGATCGTGAGTGACAACTGGACCGCATACTGTAGGATAAGTCGTCGTATGAGGTGTTCTACCAGAACTAGTGTTAAAGGTGTTGTCCATGGTTGCACCAGCCTGCGGTCGGTAACGCGGGAGTGGGAACTAGGTCAGTGCGGCAAGGTGTTCAAAATATTGAAATTTGATCAAAGCTCGCGCGTTCCTACCATCGCCTTTCGCACCAAAACATCATAATGCAAGTTCAGGACCAACACGCCACAAAAAAAATCTCTTCAAGATATCGACATCGTCTGACTGACAGTCGAAGTCGTCACACCCGGAAGGGGCGATTCAATGGGACTGAGTACCCAACCTATTGTCATACAGGGATCCCTGACGTCAAAGAAAGGCATGTATGATATGTTAGCGCCATTTCTCTGCCGCTGGCGGGAAATTTGAATATGCTGGGAGGTGTTGATCGCGCTCCCCCTGGTGCTCTCCCAAGATAGGGAACTTCAAAAAAAGCAAACCACGCCAGACAAGATCCATAACAGAATTTCCTCAGCAAGATAAAAAAGCAATGCTGTAAGTAATACGGTGGCCGCTGGGAACAGAACGGTATCCACAAGGGCAAATAATTCAGTTCGAAATCTATCAGGGCGAGATTAGTCCACAGATAGATACAAGTGCAGGGCATGAGAGCACGGGTTGTGGCGTGTGGCACCCACTGGTCACAACACCACTGGTCGTAACTTCAAGCGTGAAATTAGCGGTGATAGATATGGGATGTGTTGATTTAGGGGACTTTCCCCAGGATGAACCCCAGATTGCGCCCAGGTTATCTTTGGTTAAGCTTGGAGTGCGCAAGGCATATTCATTTTAAAAGCCTCTAGGAGCAAGATATGGTGTCTGCGCCGTCCCAACTCACCGGACCACATTCTTCGAGGTTTTCGTCCTTGCCGACAGATGATGAGGGCACGTACTACATACCGTACCAGTCATCAGTATTATTCTGCCATTCTTATCAAGATACGCCTGTTTACGACTCCGAGGTCTAGACCGTACGTCTGATTAGGTGACCTTTCAAAGTTAGCCCGTCAAAGGTCTCGGAGTGAGGAGATGAGTCATAAGCATGGGTCCCACGACTTGACAGGACCAATTCGGCAGAATGCATGTTTTCTTGTTTTGGAGGCTGACATGCACAGATAAGTGCTTACACGAGTTCTGATCCATCTGTTCGATAAACTTTGGCGGTCGCATCGCGGCATTAATCACGAGAAACGGGCAAGTGTTGTCACCCTGAATTTGCCCATGCTTCGGACAGTGGCAGATTCTGATGGAACCTATAAAAGAGTCTTACCATTGGTTTTGGTATAAATCTGAGAAGTGGAATGTGACACGGATGGTTTGGGACATGGGGACCAGGAGGCAGCTTCTCGAAGATGGTTCATCATTATTGTCATATTCAGGCAGGTTGTCCCATGGGAAATTACGTCCAAAAGAAAAAAGCCCTATTTCGGTCGATGGTAGCGCGTGAACAGCTGCATGGGATGAGGGAACCCAAAGTTTCTGAGTAATTAGTAGAGATTCTTCGGGCTCGATAGTATCGAACAACACATTTGGTACCGCTTAATGGACGAACCGATTCAGAGTCCCGAGAGGCCAAGAGAAGGAGGATAGCGACAGGTCCGAATTCAAAGCTTTTGTATGCTTCGTGAAGAGTGGGTGCCCATAGGCAGACCTGGGTACTGTAGTAGTTGTCCCCATACCGGAAGCTTCGGAAATTCCTGATTTATGATCGGCATACTCCGAGGTTGAATTCCCGCCACAGCGCGTGCTCGTACCACCACAGAATCAGCAAGTCCCGGCAAACCCTTCAAGGTGAGCTCGAATTCATGCTTGTATGCGGTACGAACCACCCCAAGACACACCCATCGCTTGCCTGAGGCCTCAAAGCCGGAATCTCGTCGTTTGACGTGATTGATTGGTTGGATGAAGCGATAAAGTGCCCGATGGACCGAGGTGGTCTTGCCTCTGATCTTGTCAAGTTGTCTTGGATCGTTCTGCTAACTATTCTGCGTTGGCGCCGTCATCACCACACAGATGGTACGTCTATTTGGATAATTGTGTGCTGAAACCCCCGCCGACCCGCTATCCTGGGAGTACAGAAGCTTGAAATCGACTCTTTCTCGGGCTACCGTATCTACCCTTCAAAGGGTAAAACCTTTGTTCGCGGAGACTCCAAAGTGAGTTTCGTATTCCAGCGCTCCCTCTTTCCATGTGGACCAACTCCTATAGGTCTTCCGCTTCGCCAGCTCCAAGAACACTTCCCTCTTCCTCCAACGCAAAAACCCTCGTAAAATCGCCTGGACACAGGTGTATCGTCGCATGCACAAAAAGGGTATCACTGAGGAAGTCGCCAAGAAGCGTTCACGCCGAACTGTCAAGCACCAACGTGGTATCGTCGGTGCTGACCTTGCCACCATTGCCGCCAAGCGGAACCAAACCGCCGCCATCCGTACGCAAGCACGGATTGCCGCTATCCAGAAGGCCAAGACTGAAAAGAAGGAGAAGGAATCGAAGAAGGCAAAGGTTCGCCGCTGTTGTTTATTTTCTGACCTTGCGCCCCGCTAACGGTTCTCAGCCTGCCACCCGTGCACCTGTCAGCACCGCACCAAAGGTCTCGAAGCAACAGATGAAGGGTGGCAAGGGTGGTCGATGAGCGAAGCTGTCCGATCCATTCATGTATCGCACGTTCTCCAGGATATTAAATCTCGATACGCGCATGCATCCCATGCCTCATGCTGAAGTTTCGGAACCCTTGGCCATCGATTGAGAACCAAGATGCTTTTCGGCATACTTACGAAAAAATTGGATGCTATAAAATTCTGCGCGGAAGTCCAAGATCATGAAATGACTATCGTATACCGTAAGCCAGCGGAAAATAAGATAGGTATGCAAAGAGTCCGTGTGCGTTGGGTAACGAGCGAATATAAGATTGGATCACAATTTGGGTGTGTGTGAGCGCTCAGGCGCGTACTTGGCCTGAGAAGGACAGTGTCAGTTTGACCACGAACGAAACGACAATATCATTCACCATCTCATTTTCCTTCTTTACATAGCCGCACTTCTCGTAAAAGGCTGTGTGCGACACAAATCAGCGCGCCGGCTTCGCCCCACAGATGATGGACCACTTACGTATATTGGCGTCGCTGCAGTTCAAGATGGTCTTGTAGCAACCGTTGTTCTCACTGATGTGTGTGAGGGCCTGTATGATGCGCAGTCCGAGTTTTTTGCCCTGCTGGCTCTTGTCGACGGCAATGTCCTCGATGTGCCCGACGCTGCCGAGACCACGAAGGAACTTGCGTTCGATGAAGACGGTGCCGACACCTACGATACGGTCGCTGGCATTGTCGACGATGACGAGGGTGTAGTATGTATTGGGGAGGGCACGCATGGCATGGAACTGGTTCACCCAGGCTGCTTCACCAAGGTCGTTGACGACGGTGAGGACGGCGAGGACATCAAGCTGGCCACGTTTGTAATCTGTTGATGCGAGAGGGCGGATCTGTGAGGACGGTGAGACGTGGCGAATAATGCGTGGCATGCACGCACGGTCAGCTCTGGTGGTAACAAGTTAGAAACTTCGGACGAGATCAACTCTTGAGGGAATAGAAAGTCGAGGGGAGGCGAGGAAGTGGTGATGGACAACATGGACGATTTCCTGAGAATGAAAGTAGGTATGTGGGCAAAGGAAAGATGTTGGTTGTCTGCATTTGTTCCACTACTCGGTTCCTATAACACTGCCACTACTATACATCGATTAGACCTTGAATTTGGCTGTGATCTCCTTCCCGAGTGGCTTCCCGCTTCCCTTCTTGCGTCTCCAAAGGGAAAGCGTCCCTCCTTGACGCACCAGGCTCAGCGGGACACCCTCTCCCTGCTCACGCACAGCTTTCAGTATCGCCTTTAGCAAGTTCTTCAGCTTCCCGAGGGATCCTTCCATCATTTCTGCATATGGCTTCATCTCTTTGCCCGTGAGCGAAATCTTCTCGACAGGTTGAAAGATACCACCGCTGTGCTTCGCCATGTAGAGCCATGCTGTCTGTGATAGATATAGCTGGGGATAAATATCTTTCCAGTTTGTTTCTCGGTAAACAGATCTCGTTTTCACTTCGATCAAGTCGGATTGAGGGACGAGTGAGCGCGACGGGGTGAGCTTGATGTTGAGATCAGCAGGGGACGGCTTGCCCTGCTTGGTTGTTTTCTCTGCCGTGTCCCCAATGCTTAGCGACGAGAACGAGGCGAGGATGTCATCGTCATCCTTCTTGGCTTCTATGCACGCATCCGCTGTGAAACCGAGCAGGATTTTCAGGCTCCCGAATCTCTACCAAACATGATCATGATCAACAACCTGGAACCTTTGAGCATTCTGGACGATCACAACTCACGTAGGTGATGATGCGGTGATGGCCAACCATCTTCTCGCAGCCTGATGGGGCTTTGGTGGCCGCCTTGAGGTATTCACTGCCATACCCAGTGTTCTGATCAACGCGCGTAGCGCTCTCCTCCTGTCGCGTGAACAAGCATGTCTTCCCGGCCAGATCGACATCGATGCGAAAATTGTCCTCGGTTTGTGCATTATCAATGTAGCGGAGCAACTTTCGAAGACAATTGCGATCGGTAACGAGATCGAAATCCTTGTACGGAAAGTTGTCGTGCAAAGCATCAATCGCAACAAAGAGGGGCAACATTGGGGTGTCGTTACCCATCTTTGATGCGTTGTGATGAATGTACTGGACTCCCGCGTCGAGCGGCACTTGTTTCACCGGAGGACGTTCATTCGCCCAGATCCGGGGTGAACCTTTGTGATCGAGGCATGTGAGGGATGCTGGATGATAAACGACCGCGGACCTACCTGGGACGACGATGGTTGGAGCTGACGCGTCGATCCATGAATAAGATGCGACGGGTTGGACGTGACGCAGTCGGATGACCTCTGAGGCGTACCCTGTGGCATCGACCGACAAGGTCGCCACACGTTCCTCGAGGTCCTTTAGAACAAACGACAGGTCTGCAGAGGTGTTTGTCTGCCGACTGTTATAGCCTGCTGGCTTTCCGCCCCTTCGTGGGCGCAATCCTTCAATCCGGGTGTATGCTGCCATTGAAGATGGAGGGGTTCGGTTGGCCCCTCTTATACTAGTACGAAGATTACACGGCCCTTTTGAGGTCAGCGCAGATCATTGTGAGTGCACAGCATGTACCACGCCATTGTCTATGAGACAGGCCGTCGATAGACGCCAGGCAACGAACATCATCCCAAAGCTTCCGTCGGTGGTATTGCACCTGCAAGCGCGTCCCTCGTGCTCGGCCGCAGCCGGAAGAGTCTTGTTCCGCTTGATATTAGAGTGACTGTCTTCCTCCTACCTACGGTGCTTGATCCGATATCCAGCTTAGGACTTTGGAGTTGGCAAGATTGAGAACTCCTCACTCTTTCTCGTACGTTTGGATTGGTTGACGAGTCGTCTCACTGCGACTCGCCCATAGGCACCGGCAATGTGTGCTAATGAATGTCACGACACCCGTCCTATAACTCACAATATAACAGTAGCCGCCGACCGGTGCCAGACTTTTGTGCTCTACTCAAAGCCCGGATGATATCTGACTGAAAGCCAAGCGCATTTCCTCTGGAAACAATCCTTCGTCCTCGGGTAACCAAAGTAGCCCTCGGCGGGACCCCAGATACCGCAACCTTGGATATAGAGGATGCTCGGAAAGCCAAGACGTACTGTGACCCGGTATCATGGCAGTCAGTGACATGACTTTGTTGTTACCTCAGGTAGCAATCCCTTGCAGGACTTCGCGTGCATCTGCTAGCAAAGCAGTGAGTGTACTCGGCTTGAACATGAACGTGTACCATCGTCTTGCAAAGTCCCTGAGTACCGTAATCACGCCGCGCCCTCCTCCGAGTCCAAAACAACCCTACAGAATCATAATGAAATGAAGCTACCGTTATCCGAGGAAGTTTTTCGGAGCTAGTACGATGGTTGGTATTTTTCCGAGGGCGCGTACGACTCGGAGCACTACTTGTAGCGCCAACATCGCGACAAACCGATCGCGATCGGTCCCTCGCCGCGGCCGAGTCGAATTCGCCAAGTTCCAGTGTCGGCGAGAGCAGAATGCAAAATCGACGCACTGGCTGATGTATGTCACGAAATCGCCTTCCACACGCACGATTGCGGTGGCTAGCGTCAAGAACTACTGCCAAGAAGATGCACACTCGGAAGACTGCCAATCTCAGGCTGCCATCTGTACCCAAGCCAGCTCCACCGCCGCCACCGTTGCGGCTGCCGCCCTTGCGATAAATAAATATTTGATATTGTATCATTTTATCAAGTACATATGAACACCGCGCGCTGCCAACGGGGCACTGCTACGGCGCTGTCCGGCAACCTCTCTCCATCGACACGTGTAGACAATGCCGTCTTCATCGGATCGACATGTACGACGACAACGAATGGCATATCGAGCGCGTGTGTGGGCGCCGTGTCCAAACCAGGCCCTGACACCTGAAGCTGCATGCTCGGCCAAGACTCATACAGAGAAAAGGAAAGATGACATCGATGAGCTGTCACGCGCCAGAGGTTGGACGAGATAGGATATGACACGCCCCTCCCACCAGGGTATGGTGTCAGGGGCAGCCAGCGGTATGTGGCGTGTGGGCACGGTATGATACGATACGTACGATAAGAATGCTTGACGTGGATTTAACCAGTCGGTTTGTGTGAGGTGTAGTTCGTCGTATGGGAGGCGGTCACAAAGCAGATTAGAATAATGACGGGCAGAAAAAGCCTCGTGTGAGGAAGGACAGGAACGTGGGCGTCGCGATGAAAGTAGAGTCGAACCCCCCAGAGAGAGCTATAGATTCTGGATCTGGACAATTAAGAATTGCTTCTCGTCCTGGCGATGCGAGAGACAACATCAGACGTCTATCTCCGGTATGAAGCAACGAGCGTGTACGTACGCTAAATTGTTCGTCTTCCTTGTCGTTGTGAAAGTTCTTCAAGAACGTAAGCAGTTTCTCCTTGTTCCGCCGGAGTATGACTTCAATTTGAGGCGGTTTCTTTGGATTGGCAACGAATACCTGTACAAAAGATGCGGAACACGTCGAGGACAGATACGGACAGAACGGACCTTGAAAACGTGAAACGCTTCGAATTGAATGTTCTTGCTCTTGTCCCGTAGCATGTTCATCATCATCTTGAGGTTCGCCTCCTGAGCGATATAACGTGTCATGACATTGAAATTGGCGCGATCGAGCAGTATCTCGCCAAGAAGTTTGAGTGATTGCCGTTTCGTGACGTAGTTGTTGGAGAGGATGAGTGTCGTAAAGGACGCGAAGAACTGCTCGGGGTCAATACGGAAGAAGACAATGGCGGGATGACACGTACTCTATCGTAGTCCTTATCCAGGTATTCTGCCACCATGGGCTTGTGCCGAGTAAGCGTCTCCTTCAGATTAGCGAACGCGTCACATGAGACGCCAAACGAAGTCGTCTCGATGTGGTGTGGAAACATGTAAAATCTAACTCCAGGTCAGCGGGAGTCAGCGCACAACGGCGTTGCCCGTGATGCTCACTGTTCAGAGTGGAGCAGGATTTTGGCCAGCTGTTCATGTCGGAGCATCTCTCGCAGGATCATGCCGGTATTCAGTGCGATCTCTTCGTTGCTGTATCCAGCGAGCGCAGCAAAGATGACTTCCTCGTGTCGTGCACAGATATACTCGACGGTGGGTAAACGAGCGCCGATCTGGCGACGCAACAGGTTGCTGAATATCTGTACGACGTCTTTCCGAGACTCGAAATCGAAGCGAGCGATGTTCTGAACTAGGCTGAGGAGCAGGTCGGTGGAGTAGGTCTCTTGGGCAAGCTGTGCGATCAATTCAGGGACGGGTTCTGTAGCTGCGGCATGGGTTGGGGGTGAGGGGAAGGACAGGATGTTGGGACGCACCACCGTCGCCGTAGAGTATAGCCTTGACGGCCTGGAGATTCCTGGACACTTCCTCGCTCGCCTGAAGAGATGATGGATGGGCAGGGAGACGAGATCTGGCTGGTTGACCCACCTTTCTCCTCGTTTCGTTGCCTGGCGGGCCCGAGTCGAGTTTTGGGATAGCATCGCGAAGGCCCCGCACGAGGTCGGGCGGCGTTCTTGGCTTTGTCTTGAAAAAATTCATGGGCAGAGATCAGCGAACCCGATGGTGCTGGCGGTTGCAAGAGTACCCTTCCGAGTGGGTTCTAGCGGTGACAGACGCCCAACCTGGCATGCCCTCCCACGTACCAATGACCGGATCAGTCTCGCCTGGGCTGATTTGCTGACAGATACATATCATGATAAGAGTCTAACTCGTTCTTATTAGGGTATCCAAGTGGTGACATTGTATGTATATATGTACGGGGAATCACTGTATTTAGTGGGTTTTGGATCACATGTCTTGCGTGTAGGTACGTCGGGTCGCAGTGAACGGCTGGGCTACGACCACGGCGGAGCTGTCGCGATTGGACATCAACTCGTCGGCGAGTTCCTTGGCTCTGATCGCACCGAGTGGCGTTCCGCCGGGGGACGAGGTTGAGAGGGTGGCGATCGTCGTCGCTCTCGTACGAATGATCGAACTAGACCAAGGGCGTCAGAGATGCCATTCGAGAAGCAGGTGGATGGCAACACTTACGTTCCACACTTGATCAGCTCCGAAAGCCTCGCGTGCTTCTTGGCCTCCATCATGTACAGCCCAGTGCCTAAAACCGCCTGTTCGGTATCATCGCAGGCGTGTTTAATTACCGCTGACCCCACGATGGGGGTGAGTCTGCTCGGTATCGGACCAAACATGGGTTCCGTGTAGAGCATTACTTTTTCGAGACAAGGGTTTGTCGAGATGATGAGAAGAAGGTTGTTCCAAACGGCGGGAACCTGTGCGCGGACGAAACGGAGACGGGGGGCGACGCTCAGCGCCCGAGCGAGGGGAAGGGTACTCGGGGACGAAGAGATGCGGAACGCAAAGTGGACGGTTTCCTGGAGGGGAGTTGAGCGACGACGCGGATCGGTCCGTATGGGCTTACCAGGTTGGTCCAAGTGTGCACGGCCTGTGCGAGCTGCTGGAGGACGTAGACGGGGCGGGGGTGTGTGAGGTACACGGCAGGGCTCTTGCGTACCGTGAGATGGACGATGGTATGGCGTCGTTTGAGGGCGTTGCAGAAAGCGACGGCGTCGAGGTCGTGCGTGGGACCGCCGTCGAGGGAGAGGTCGACGTCCTGCACATCGTCGCAGAGTGCGAGTACGGGGGCACAGTCGTGCCAGATGGCGGCGAAGAGGAGGCGGCGAACGGCCGCAGCCAA
The DNA here is from genome assembly GCA_003316335.1 of Hemileccinum impolitum. NCBI lineage: Eukaryota > Fungi > Basidiomycota > Agaricomycetes > Boletales > Boletaceae > Hemileccinum > Hemileccinum impolitum. The sequence goes on from QFEQ01000333.1 coordinate 59,521, forward strand.
GGTGGGGTGGTGTGTGAGGGTGTCGAGTGCGCGGGTGGCCTGGTGGGGTGTGTGGAGGTGTACGGTGTGGTAAAAAAGAGGTGAAGCGATGCGGAAGAATTGGCGGGAGACGAGGAGGGGTGCGATGCGATTTTTGGCGGTCAGTTTGGTGCGGTGCGGTGCGAGGACGAGGAGGAGGATGCGGGCGAGGAGTTCTTCGGGGAGTGAGCGCAACATTATTTCTCGCGCATCTTTCTTTCTCTGTTCCAACGTTTTATATAAGGACAGTAACCTGACGACGACCCCTCACAATCTACGCCGTCTCCTTTGCACCGCCGCGCTCATCGAAGCAGTGCGACTCGGACCACATCGACCTCTCCCCGGTCGCAACCTTGAACGTCGACGGGGGCGCCTTGGTCGTGTCCTCGTCCCATGCCAACCCAGACGCCACCCGCAGTATCAGCATTTGCGGCGATATACACTGCACGTCGTTGAGCATCACTCCCACACACACCTCGAGCCTGCCACTCACCATCAGCATCACGTACACACACCCGATCGGCGTCGACACCGCACTCCCTACCCCAAACGACACCAAGAACGCGATCCCAGACAGCGTATACGGCAGCACCGACTCCACAATGACCGAAAACAGCGCAAAATACACCGACGCATACTCCCGCCCGATCTGCTTCTTCACCATTCGACCGTGTCTCACTATTTGCAGACAGATCATGAACGTCAACATCGCAGTCAGCCCCACAGACACACTGTAATACGCGAGACCAAGATTGGCCGCAAAGCCAACAAAGAAATTCGATCCCGGCGTGCCCGATGCCCAGATGGACAGAACCCCTAGCACTGGCGTGGGACACACAGTCAATCTTGCACCAGTCACGAACCAGCGCATCGTTCTCACCAAGCGTGCATAACCACAGAATCGCGGGCACGACCACTATTCGGTAGTCGTCCCAGATCAACCGACACCGGTAGATCTAGGATCAATCATGTCAGCATACCCCCCTTCCATTCCGTCCTTGATCCTATTCTCACCATCAGCCCGTCCGTCATCAGTTGCAGCACGGTGATCGCCGTCGTCCCGAAATCCATATACCAATCCGCATTGTTCGCCGCCCAGTACGCGTCGGGTCCACCCGGATAACCTGCATCTTCCAACCACATCTTTTCCCCGAATATCGCCTGCGTCGCTACCCAGATCGTGAGCATCAACAACATCACGCTGCTGAAGATCGCGTAAAGCACGTCGACCTTCTGATGCGGTAGTCTAGGGGACAACAGGAGATACATCGTCCTAAAATACAGCACCAGTTCCACCCCTGCGAACCACCAAAGAGGTAAGGTCGCGAGCAACACAGACACCCTCACTTACCATACAAGATGTCCTGTAGGTTTATCCCCACATAGATCGAATTTTGGAACAGGGATCCACTGGTAGACATGGTTTCGAAGAGTGAGTGGACGAGAACCTCAAAAATCCCTATCAACTATATACTCCGCTGTAACATCATCGTGGGACCGGAACCACCAGAGGTGGCTTTAAGAAGAGTTGGCAGGTGTAACAAGCGACGCCATGTCCTCCATCAAACTCTGTCTCAATTCCAACGCGAACGCAATTCCGTGACCGCATCCGCTCGCCCACAGGGACCACGCGTAAACGGTTGACAGACAGGATGCGATCAGAGGACAAACCTTGCATATCGGCTCGGGAACACGGCGTCCAGGAGTTTCAATCGCTTGGGCACGCGGAGGATCGATGCGAAAGATAAGCCCCTTACCATATGGCTGACTTCAATTAAATGAACTTCAGCTGGCACGATTCATTGGCAAAGCCCACAGAGAAGCTATCGTAATGAGGAAACACCAAAATCGATCCAGCTGCATACGGACCGATTAAAGATGAGGCGGAGATTAACATCAAGGTAATCCCAGACCACCACTATTCAAAGCATAAGACTTTTCCTCCAGTGGCCGACGCTCATGTGCAAGTTGCACGAGCCCATTCCTAATCCGCCCGATAGGATTAAATTGATCCAGTCCGCCGAGGATAAGGTGATGGGCATAATGTCTGACAGCGAGACGATGTCATCCAGGGTCAAACGAATCGATGACATGTATCCCGAAAGTGCGCGCTATTGCAGTTCGAGTTTTAGCCTGGATTGGCCGAGAACGAGGCAAATTTTCCATAATAGATTTACATAGATTGTTGATGCCATCGTGCAAATGTCTAGCGGTACCGACAGAGTCTCGGTGACCGTACAGCACCAAGCTGTAAAAAATGGATCAGTGCCTCAGACCGATCTGGGAGATTGGATGGCCGGGACCAAGGTCTAGACGTTGCGCCCGGGATACACATACGGCGAACAGCCGTGTCGTCGCAGCTGGTACGATTTATCGACGTCAGGCGGCCTTGGTCATGACATGGGCGTGATGGGTCAAAACGCCATCAAACGTAATTTGGAAATTGACAGATACAGTCCATTACGCCCTTTGCGGTCATCTACTCTCCAAGTCATCGCATCATATCAGCATTCGACTCAGAGTGGTCAGCTTCCGATCCGATGGTAGAGACTACTATGTCATAGCGCCTCGGAACCTCATAGTTTTTAGTCAAATTGTAATCTGGGACGAAATGATGGTACTAACCTACCAGACTCTGACTCGGAGTCTTCACCCGCGGACCTAGTTGCGAAGAAGAGGCACCGAGGTACGTTTGCACTTACTATAGCAACGGTCGTTTCCTCAAGTTCGTCAAGTTCACTTGGCCCGGGTTACCGGCTGTTTTAGTACATCAGGGTGTGACCTGGACACTGAAACCGAAATGGCACCGTCTACCGGCGACGGCCTGTTATGCATGCCGATGTCATATCATATTAGTACCTGCTTCAAGCCTGCTTCAACGTCAACATTGGGTGAGTCATGGATTCGAATGACCACCGTCCCATGTCCTGGCAGCTGGCAGCAACTTTGCACCACGGCGTTGGCCAAGGTGTCACGCCGACACGGGATACATGATGCAATTGCTACAACCTCTGCGAGTGTTTGCACAAGCGCCGTATTGTCACGGTGTAGCTCCAAGTCGCTGGCTGCCGGCATTGTGTACATCCTACCGCACCCCGGCCCGGTTGCATGCGACTAGGACAAGTTTCAGTACTCACGCATTATGCATCGCCATGGCGGGCGCTGTTTCTGATCGTGTATAGGCTATCCAATTTCTAAGGGGCTTACTTTAAAACTTGCATGCACAGCGGCAAATAGTTTCGTTGGTGATTAGTGAGGGTGGTCACTGAAAAGACAGTCGCTGTTGCCATCATATAGACTCGGCAGGGCAATGCCTACATCAAACCGCATGCCAAATCGGAGTCTACGCCCTGGGGGAGGAGCGAAAGAAAGCGTACCAGGTAAGAGTAAGCTGGACACCGTTGCACGTCGTTTCTGCCCATACAGGCCCGGAAAATTGATGACGGGGGCGGTAGACACTGAGGAACAAATCCGATGCATGATCGACGGTATGGTAAGACTGGCCGCTACGACAGGAAAAGAAAAGAAATTACTAGTATATGGCTGACGGATGTTTATCCTAGGAGTCGACCTGCAGTCGCTTCAAACATGCGAGATAAAAGGTTTCAGCACGCCGAGTAGCATAACACGTGGCAAATACATTAACGTTTGGTCGTGAAAACCTCTCAGATGCCCTTGTCTGCCAAGAACGTCTCAATCGTCGCCCATAACTCTTTCGCAAGCTCTTCATTGCTGCCTGCCTCATTCGGTTTTTGGACGGTACCCACAGGAACAAGGTATGCACCCTTGTACTTTTCCGGGTTTTGGATAACGTCAGATGATGCAGCCGCGAAGGCAGATGTGTATGCTCCGGCATCGGGGTGGACGAAAAAGGGATAGATGAGGATCTCTACAAGCCATGCTATCCTTTTCAATTGCGGCTTGCGTGAGAACGTGTTGACAACACCAGGGTCAAGAGATATAACTGTGATAGGTGAACCTTTTGCGCTGAGCTTTCGGTGCAACTCCGAGGCGTAGAGAATGTCGGCCAGTTTCGAGTACGCTATGACAGATAAGATAAGTGAGAATGAAAAGGATTGCTAGCTAAACTCACTATAGCGGGCGAAGCTCGAAGAGAGTGCACCCTTGAACTCGTTGTTGATATCATCGAGGTTGCGGAAACGAGGTTTGCCGGGAACCAATTTATGGCCTTCCGAAGCAACCTAACGGGGACGTAAGATGGACGGATCCCGGGGCTGATGAATGCGACGCACCACAACGACACGAACATCAGAGTTTGGCTCTGCCGCCGTCTCGTTCAAGACGGGCATCAATTCGCGGGTCAAGACAAATGGACTTATTACACTACAACTTGACGTGAGCGCGCAATTCCAACAACTGGTGAACCTTCAACATACTTGACGAGGAAAACCCCTTCCACGCCTTCAAAGAAAATGAGCGAGTCAGGGGAAGGAGGCAGTCAGGTAACATACCGTCAGGGGTTAGCTGATACTTTTCTATAAGCCTGGCGAGAATCAGTTATCTCGTCTGCGAAATGAGTCAATGCAGGCGCGTACAGTGCAGCGTTGTGAACTGGATAGTGCAACCCTCTCGTCAACGATTCAAGACGCTCGAACGACATAGGGTGGCTTACTGAGGACATCCAAGCGTTCCTCTTTGCTCATAAACTCTTGAGCGGCTTTTTTCGCGTTTCGTGGATCAATGAGATCTAGTTCCAACCAAATGACCTCGCCATTGCCCGGTCCAAGCCCTTCCTGTTTCAGTTTTGCGATTGCTTCCCCTGCTTTGGTCTTGTTCCGAGCAGCCATGTACACCTTTGCACCTTTCCGTGCGAGGTGCTTGACAGTGGCATAACCAATGCCAGCACTAGTGGGTAGGTTAGCACGAACATCCATCATGCGTTGTCCTGGATCATAACACGCACTTTCCACCCGTCACGACGATGACTTTGCCAGACAAGTCCGGCAAATCGGTAAGTGGGCTGAAAGACTTGGAAAAGAGACCCATGGCAGACGGGAAGATGGGAAGTTGTCCTAAAATCAAAATCTTCGCATGCAGCCTGAGACAATATTATTGTTCAAATGCTTCCGATATATATAAAAAGGCAAGCTAATAATGTGAGGGCCCCACTGGCCCGGGCAGCTCCTCGTTCGCCTGTACTGACTCAGCCGGACAAACAAACACAAGTTCGATCGCCCATTACTCCGAGTCTGTTCAATGATACCAATCCTCAAATTTCAACGCTTCAACTCAGTGCTGCAAATGAACCCATCGAACACCATGAGTTGAGTTGCGTTGATCACTATGATGACATGATTGTAGCACTCTGTCTTCAGTAGAATATCCAACCCGTTCAGTCTATTCTCTTTGACCTTGAGTTACTATTTTAGAACCTGTGAAATATGCACGAGAGCATGGGTGTCCATAGCGCTGATACCAGTCAGGGACATGTTGTGACGCCAAGTCCACCGGAAAGTGAAAGAACATGTTATTTGCACGCATGAGTCCAACAAGGGAACACATCCAGGAGGTTAAACATTCAACGTTAACGTTACAGTAAAGTATCCAATACGTCATGCAGGAGCACGACTAGGTCTCACATTGAGAGCCTTGGTCTGATATCTCGTTCTATTCATTCATCGCTTCGTAAAGGGTGGGTATTTCTTCTAAATAATATCTCTATGGAGGCCAATCTAGCTGTCGACGACTGAAGATTCCAGTGGCGCAATTTGTGGCGCTGTGCAGTACATCCAATGTCTTTCTGATCCGAACTAGCCAATATTGCAGATGGTACCTCATTTAAGAAGCATATTTTGATTCTATCGCTTTGATTGAATGGGTTTAGTTCAATTTCAAGGCTAGTTCGGAATGGTCAGCCAGCCATTTATTTTAATCTCTCGAATAGACCTCACTGATCATGATCGTGTTGGCATCAATCGTCAAGGATTGTTCTGCGTTGTTGTCAGGCACAAGCAGGTACTGATTACCCGTATTGGGATCAGTAACATGCACATTCTGACGGACATATTGGGGTATGTCGTGTTGCAATACCCCCTTTTGCTGGAGCGCCCATACTAGGGCATCAGCTAAAAGTACGTAACCCCACAAGTGAGTATCCACGGTGATCAATGGGTTTCGAAACAGTGATTAGTAAAGAGTGCGTACAAATCGAAACCATGACGTGGCGACCCCCATAGCTGCCCGGCGAACGCAGAGCGGTTTGTGTGTCACCACCAGGGAACCGCTTAGCGTGGACTAGTTCGTCGTCGCGACCAATCTCTAAAAGCGTGGCAGAGAGCTGGGAACCAGATGCTTGCCGCTGCGTCAATGTACCGTACTCGACATGAACAAAGCCGTCTGTGAAGTCGATGGGCGTAAACGTGAGATTCAGTGGTTGTTTCACGAGGGCTTCCCGGATTCGGTGTGACAATCCACGATGCGAAGATAGATGACCGCGGTGCGAATGGTGTAGGGCACCATCGCTCCTTTCTACAGGCGCAGAAAGAGCAGTCAAGAAAAGAATGGCCAGTGAAGTCAGACTAGTGAAACAGTGCTTCATCTTGCGGGCGGGAGAGCGACTTCGAAAAACCGGCGGGGTTCGCGACAAGTGGTGACCAGAAAGCCCGCACAAAGGCAGAATCAAGGGCGCATATATATACTTCCTGGCGTCGGCACAAAATGTGGGGAAGCGATATTATGAAAAACTTTGGGAGTTCCCCGTTTCATGCGCTGCGTCGGCGACATCCCCGAAATTTCTTTGATATGAAAGGAACAAAGGAAGCACATACCCGCCGACCGTCTTAAATACGCATGACATATATGGTCAGATTGGAGACTCTGCTCGACTTGGTAGGTTCTGGTATAAAATTGTGATCAAATGAGGTCGAATTTGTGCAAAGAGACCTCCCTATAAGAACTCACATACATGTTATTGGTCAGAGGTGGCATCTCCAAGGCACGGTCCTTGCGTCACAGGTGGCAAATGAGTACCGTAATGCTGATTCTTTGAATGTTATGAATTCCAGTGCGGCATTTATCGTTGACGGAGATGGGTCTGGTTATCCAATCCGAGAACTAGCGAAAATTGTCAGTAAACTAAATTACGGCTGTCGTGGGAGGCCATCACAGATATCATCACCACTGGCAGTGGTAGAGACTACATTGGCGTTGTCAGGAACGAGCTCGTACGTGTGACCAGTAACGGGATCTGATGGCACGCACGGCCTATAAGCTAAGGTACTGGGATATTTATCGTGTTCGCTGCGGATCAGCAAACATGCAAAGTCGGTAACCTGGCAAGTAAATAACACGAATAGGAAGTAAATGTAAATGGAACCCACGACATGATAGCCCGCATCGGCCGAACAACCAGAAAGGTCATTGACGGTTATATTTCGCGGCGAGCTTGGAGAGCTCCTCGTCGACCACATCAGTGTCGCGCTTGAGCGCAATGCATTCTAGGTGTTCAACAGCAGGAAATCGAAATCCAAAAGCCGTTCGCTGAGACGCGTTGATAATGCGAACTGGGTGTCCGCTCCTTCGACTGCGTAAGACTGCGTAAGCTTGACGATTGATGATGGTAAACTTTAAATAATAACGACTAGAAGCCGTGATACTCCGACTTGATCGATGTATGATTCAGCTGTCTACCAATGGCTTGCCTTCAAGTTGTGGGTCGCTTCTGCGCTGTGTCAAGGTTGACGGCGATCTGTTTCTAATGCGCCCCCATCTCATCCCAAACTTGTGCCGTGCGCGCACTGCCAACCTGAGATGTTGCATGATCGGCCGACGAGCACTCTCCACTACTCCCGACGTCCTCCCCGCTCCCGAACAACTCGCAGGAACCGCTCCTGCTCACCGCTGCTACGTCTTTCTCCACACACCCCAACCCCCAAGCGCGTACCCAGCCAAGTATACCACACCCGTCCAGCGCAAGCTCCTGCTCTCCATTGCACCCTGGCATGGCGCTGTCAACTTTGCCTGGTCCGCATCGCAGCCCGTTCACTCACTTCCTCCAACCGCGGAGGATGTACAGGCGTATCATCTAACAGCCTTTTCGAGCGCACGAGGCAAGTTGGAGATCGAGGCGGTGTCGCTTGCGAACGTGGAGGACGTCGGGAAGGGGTTACGAGCACATATCGAGCCTCACAGGCCTGACGCACCACCAATATCACCCTCGGACGACATACATCTCTACGTATGCACACACGGCGCGCGGGACTGTCGGTGTGGCAGCACAGGTGGGGCAGTCGCGCGTGCCGTCCGCGCCGAATTGGACAGACGACAACGGCGCCATGTATCTGATCCAAGCACACGCATCAAGCTCGCAGAAGTCGCGCACGTGGGTGGACACCAGTAAGTCGACTCAGTGATACACAACTGGTGTTGATCATTGGTTTTTTGTGATGTAGGTACGCCGCGAATGTTTTGGTATATCCTCATGGTGAATGGTGTGTGGATATGTTCTTTCTCAAGGTTATTAGCCTGACCAATTCAATAGGCTAGGTCAAGTTCGACCTGAGAATGTGTCGGAGATATTAGACGCCATCTTGGCACGGCCAACACGGCCTATGCACACAAGGGAGAAGCCTATTTGCCTGTCGCACTGGAGGGGACGCATGGGTTTGAGTAAGGACGAGCAAGTAGAACTCTTCAACAAATTTTCGGTTAAATGGTGATGCATCGAGGCATCATCGACATGTAGGATGCGTTTGTGTATCATATACCGCGGCCCAACTTAAGACCTGGCGTCACCCTGGTTGGAATGACGGTGTTCGTCGCAGCCCCCCCCAAGGTTAGTACCACCGTCTGTTCTCTTGAACACATTTACTCCGGCATTGCCTGCAACTCAGACGGCAACGATGTATGCCCCACCAACAAACACTGCCTGCTACCCAGACATCATCCCACGGATCTGATTGAGACATGTATACACTTGATTGTTCAGAACGAGGTGGTTGTTGATGTTCTCGAAGATGGCGATGGTATCTTCGCGAAGTCTCGTACGTCCGTGTTGCGATTCGAGGCGTACATTCAGGAATAAGAGTTTTAGCAGCGGCAAATACTGGGCCTGCAGATGGGTCAACAACGGAAACATTTGAGAGAATCTAAGAAGGTCCGTCACATTTGCGACGGGTGACAATCTCATCCAATACCCCAGGCAAATAATTATTCAGTCTTTCTCCGTTGGACCCGTTACTCTAGATACGATCGGCTCTGTGGGGAATATCCCTATCCACTGTGCTGGCTTGTCCACAGGTTGCGTTGCGGTCCCCAACGTACGCGTCTTCCCAGCCTCGTATGACAACTCTATTGACCACTACCGCATAGTATGGGTCTGGTACGTACATTTCATTCCCACTGAGAGGGACCGCTTGTATTTCTGCAACGACTGGGACATCTTGACGTTCCCCGTGCCCACCATCGATACGCAGGATTCCACATGGTCTACCAATATGGTAGTGAAGTCTTCAGTCCAGACAGGGTCAGCTAGCTTTCAATATCTATGATGTCTCAACTGTCTAAAAGGAAGGGTAACGACAAGATCTGCAGAGTTGATGAGGTGAGATCCAGCAGTTAATCGGGAGCGGACCTCGCCGTAGTTGTATCAGAGGTAGCCGTGAGCATGTTATACACCCTTCACGAGTTGGCGAGCACCTTGACACCCCAAGTGGTACTTCAAGGTATCGTCATCGATGTTGAACGCGTACGCTCCGACGTAGAGGGTTAAGTCCGCCTGCAAGAAGGGTAAAGTTAAGCATCGCAACTCACGCTTATTACGCGTTCGAAACACGAGGGCGTCACAAAGGGCTAATCCCAACCAAGGCAACTTATATCATGTCTGCACTTGTGAGCGCCGCGTTTCAGACACGCTGTCCTCTCGATACATCCTTGGCATTCTGAACAAAACGTGGCCTAGTACGGATTGTCGTAGATGTTACTAGTGGGTGAAGTTGTGAAACTTGTGTCACGAGGACGTTGTGAGACAGAACTGACAAGTACTGTCGGGTTCTGAATCGAGTCATGAAGTATACTTGCCTGAGGTGTCTACCGTGATCAAAGAGACAGGTGCTGGCAGGGCATTGCCGGAGGAAGCGACTGTTCGGATCATCGACATCGTTCTTTCCACCACTCCAGCACCTAGACAAGCAGGTATGCATTCCGAAGACTCCCACCCCAAAGTTGGTGAGTACGTGGAATGATCTGGGAGGAGCAATACCAAGGAAAATGCAAGAGCGATTGATTCCGCGGGGAAACCAACCTTCCTCCAGTAACAGTCGGCAAAAGCAAGTGAAGCCAATCGAAATTAATGGCCAACTTGTCAAATCAGTCACGTTCCTTGCTGATGGGAAGCACGTTATAAGCTGTAACGACGACGGGAACATTCAGTGTTGGCGGGTGAAAGATGGAATGGAGGTGGGGACACCAATGAATGTGGGGTGTAAGCGTATTTGCAGCTTCGCAGTCTCGCACGATGGAAGGTGGGTCGTGGTTGGTTCAGATGACGAAGTGACGGTGTGGAATATGCAGAGCCGCGAAAAAGTGATAACCTTGGAGTTCGACTGGGAGGTGTTGGCGGTGGACATCTCACCGGATGCGACGACATTCGTCACCGGATTGTATGATCACATTGCCAGTATCTGGTCGCTCTCGACTGGCAAGCTACTGCCGGGCGCCTTTGAACACGAACACTGCGTGGAGGTGGTCAAGTTTTCACCCAACGGACGCTTCATTGCGACCATCATCACGTTTTGTGAGTCTATCCGGATCTACGACAGCCAAGATGGCTACCTACTCCTCGACCTCCCGGTGGAAGTCATGGACTCGGACAATAACCATACCCTCTCCTGGGTCAGCGACAGCAAGCAACTGTTTGTCTTGTCTGGTGACGCTAGCATCCTCTGTCTTGACGTATCTACCGGGACAATGCTCTCTAAATGGCCCTGCCAATATAAACCTGAATGCATTTCCCTTGCAAGTAACGCCGCGTTCATCGCAATCTCCACAAACAACTTTGTCTCGTTCTGGGACACTACTACGCACAAGCGAATCGGTCCAATCATTTTCCATCCATGTCTCATTGACATCAAGTCATTGAGTATCACTTCAAACTACGACCTTGTGATCGGTGGATCCAAGAAAATCACCATGTGGAATCTCCTCGATATCCTTCCCTCCCCTTACTCTGATGCTGTAAGTGTATCTGCATCGAGAGCTCGATGCGTGAGATGGAATACCACCTTGTTGATTGTAACAGGCGTTTGAAATCCGGCGCACGAAGGCTGAAGCACAATCCAATGGAAAAACGCGGTCTCACCATGCACGGGAGGGGTATCCGTGTGAGTCTATCAGCCTCTGCTCGTTTTTTCTAAAATGAGACGAAAAAATGGCAAAATTCGAGAAGACTCCAATATCTCCGTACTCAGCTCGCTGACTCCCAAGACGCAGCCAGAGAAAGGGAAAATCTCCTGGAGGAGACCGTTAGGTGGCTACGCAATGATCTTCGCGTGTGCAACACCAACTTAAGTGCGTTCGTCTGCCCCCCCGACTCTAGGTATCTTAATCAATTTTCGGTTATCCATGTTCGTTAGACGTTTTTTTTATTAATAAATAAAAAAAAGGAATCTCGAGAAAACGGTTCAGGAACTGCGCACCGAGCTTACCAACACTCGAAACACGGCCCATGACCTCATTCAACATCTCCGCATCGAACTTACCAACTTCGCCGATTTCGCCCAGACACCAATGCAAAACTGAACATAGAGTGGTTTCTGCACCATCTGGTCACGACCTGTGATTTCAGTTCATTATGTAACTAGCTTAGGTACATACGAACTTTGGGCCACCTTAATATCCTGACTGTCTGGCTTCTTTGCATCCATTCAATCTCAGGCGTGTTTGACAGTACTACTTGGTGGATGCATCGCCAAAGGCGGTGAGTGACGGCACACAGCAAATTGAACCTCAAACGTTGTTATCGAATTCGGTTCTCACTAGCAGTCTAAAAGGGCGATCAATGGCAACGTCCCACGTTGCGTACTTCTCTGTCCCAGTTTTCTATCATCTAAGTGAAGATGACCAGCAGCTTGAGCAACACAAGCCAACGACCGCGGCCAAGTGGAATGAGGACACCTAGCCCCCTGACCGTAGCCTGTTTCGAGATCTATTCCCCAGTTCGCCAACTGATTCTGGACCATAAAACAGGACAGCATACAAGCGCCCGGCGATCCTGACCCCGATCCCGAGTGTACGAAGCAGAAACAGGAGAACAAGGACAAACCTGGGCCTAGGAACCGGCCACAGAACGTACTGGCACTCTCTTCCCAAGGCTCTGCAGCAGGTGCGGACGAGAGCGAAGAGTTAGTTATATCAAGTATGGTATCTATTTCTCTGTGCAGTTTGAAACTATTACTAATGACAAGGTAGGTATCCGAGCAACAGACGTCGTTCTTCATCTTGGACGCATCCCGGCCGGCTTCTACACCGCAGTGCAACACAGTGGTCTTGCATGGAGAACCGATATTAAGTCTGTGTCAGTGGATAACGATAACGTTGAATGGGATGGTCTGATTCCGATGTAAGGCCGTTTTTCTCCCACTGCTGAATTACGTTAGTACTAACAGAGCTCGCAGACCGTCTGATCCGTCTGCCACTGTTTGTTTTGAGACCTTTGCAACCTTCGAATTCCGGCCTATATTGGGTGATGGAGAGCAACTACGCAAGTTGACAATTACTGTGGAGCAACTGCTGGATCGCAGTGAACAAGGCCTTCGTGAGTAGAATGTGTACTTTTTGTAATTCTGGTACTCACATAGTGGCAGCGTTCGTCTTTCAAGAGGGCGAGGATATTCCATGTCCGTGTACATCCCTTTTAGTGGCTGTCAGACGCCAGAAGCGCGGGAACAGCGATTTATTGATGCTGAAGGTCCTCAGCCCAATTTGTGTGAGTTGGCGATTCGTGTCGACCCCGTCTTCGTTAATCGGTGTACTTCCAGTTAATCACTAGTAATGCCCGAGGCGAGCTAGAAGAAGCCACAGACCAAGGCCACAGAGCTTTCTTGCAGTACCGAGACTACAGGGACATACAGGACCTCGAGCGCTCCATTGAACACTTTACGCGTGCACTCGAGATCTGTCCGCCAGACCATCCTGGTCGTGCGGCGGTCCAATCAAATATGGCAGAAGCAGCATTCATGCACAGTACACTTGAAAACACTGATATTCCCCTCGACGTTCCTCTCGTCTTGTATCGCAATGCTCTTGCTGCACGGCCTGCCGGCCACCCTGACCGACCCTTCACGTTGATCCAATTTGGCGCTGTGCATTTCGCGCGATATGAGCAGCGACAGGATGAGGTCGACGCATTGCAGGCCGAGGCGTTGCTGCGTGAGGTGATGGATCTCAGCTCTATGAAGAGTCTTGAGAACGAAACCGCGACCACCATGCTTCGCCTATATGCAACACGTAGAGTTGTTCGTGTCCAGGCGAGTGGCCAATCGTCCGTGGACCAGGATTCCGCTTCAAACTTATCAGACGTGGATTCATGGACATTGAGCGTCCAGCTGTTGCACCGCTTCCAACGCACCGCTGATTTGGCCGACCTCCAACAAGCAATCTCAGTTCTGGGGACACTTCTCAGGTCTATTTCAATTTGGGATGCCCAGTACCTCCCTGGACTAGCAAATCTTAGCATGGCACTTTGGGATCGGTTCTGTCATCTCGGGGACCTCAGTGACCTCGAAAAAGCGATTTCAACGCTCGGAGATGTGGTTGATCTCACCCCTGATGATGACCCTGACAAGCTCATCTATTTAAACAATCTTGGAAATTCCCTCAAAGCTCGCTTCGAGCGCCTCGGCGAGCAGGGCGACCTTGAACAAGCGATTTCGAGGCTCAAAGATGTTTTAGACCTCACCCCCGATGACCATCCCGATAGATGTACCCGTCTAAGCCATCTCGGCAATTCTTTCAGAACTCGGTTCGAGCGGTTCGGCGATCTGAACGACCTCGAACAAGCTATTTCAAGGCAAAGGGACGCTGTGAACCTCGCTGCTGATGATCACCCCAATAGGGGCACCTGTTTAAACAACCTCGGCACCTCCTTCCTCGCCCGTTTCAACCACCTGGGCGAGTTGAGTGACCTAGAGCAAGCAATCTCAAGGTTCAGGGATGTTGATGACCTGACACCCAAGGATCACGCAGACAAGTCCATGTGTCAGCACAATCTCGGAGCGGCCTATTTCGCTCGTTTTCAACGCCTTGGCGAGCAGGGTGACCTAGAGCATGCAATTTCCAGGCAATGGGATGCTGTTCATCTCACTCCTGACACTCGCCCTAGCAAACCCATCTATTTAGACGATCTTGGCACCTCCTTACTCGTCCGTTTTGTACACCTTGGGGAGTTAAGTGATATCGAACAGGCAGTTTCGATCCATAGGGACGCTGTCGATCTCGCTCCGGACGATCACCCTGGGAAGTCTGCGCGGTTAAACAGCCTCGGCCATTCACTCCTCACGCGTTTCGAGCATCTCAGGGGGCCGAGTGACCTTGAGCAAGCAATTGCAAGGTTCAAGGATGCTGTTGACATCACTCCAGATGGACATCCTAAAAAACCAGGCCATCTGGACAGCCTTGGTGATTCCTTCCTTACCCGTTTTGCGTACCTCGGTGACCTGCATGACCTCGAGCAAGCGATTTCGAGACAATCAAACGCTGTTGCCCTCACCCCCGATGACCACACCGACAAGCCTATTTATTTGAACAATCTAGGCAATTCTTTCTTCACTCGTTTCGAACGTCTTGGGGAACTTAGTGACCTCGAACAAACAACCTTGAGGTACAAGAATGCTATCGATCTAACACCTGACGGTCACCCTGACAAGCCTGCCTGTCTCAACAACCTCGGCAGCTCCCTTTCCACTCGTTTCGAGCTCCTCGGGGAAATGATTGACCTCGAGCAAGCAGTTTCAATGTTCAGAAATGCCATTGATCTTACCCTCAGGCTTGATAGTCAGCTAAATCTGCCCGCTTATCTAAACAACCTTTGCACATCCCTACTTACTCGTTTCAAGCACATCGGTGATCTAATCGACCTTGAGCAAGCAATTTCGAGGTCCCGGGATGCTGTGGACCTCATTTCTGGTGGTCATCCTCACAAACCTGGCTGTGTATACAACCTCGGCCTTTCCCTTTTTTTTCGGTTCAAGTGCTTTGGCGAGTGCAGTAACCTCGAGCAAGCGATTTCGATGTTCAAACATGCTGTTGACCTCACTCCTGGTGGTCACGTCGACAAACCTCAGCGTCTGGCCAACCTTGGAAAGTCGCTCCTTGCTCGTTTCAAGCTCTCCGGCGAGCTGGATGACTTTGAGCAAGCAATCTCGAAGCTAGGGGACGCCGTTGACCTTACTCCCGATGGCCACCCCGAAAAAACGAGCTTTCTGAGTCACCTCGGAGATCCATTTAGACTTCGCTTCGAGCGTCTTGGCGATTCGAGTGACCTCGAACAGGCGGTTTCACTCTATTCGCGTGCTGCTTGCACGTCCATTGGCCCTATTGCCGATCGATTTCGTGCATCACAGCTATGGATTTCATGTGCTCGTACTCTGCGGCATCACACACTCCTTGATGCGTATTCCATCGCCGTCAGTCTCCTTCCTCAATTAGCGTGGATCGGCCTCTCCCTTGCAAACCGTTATCGTGAACTCTTGCAGGGCGCTGATGTGGTGCGGGAGGCAGCAGCAGCCGCTCTGGACTCGGGACATCCGGAAACGGCCGTTGAGTGGCTCGAGCAAGGACGCTCGATCGTCTGGGGGGAGCTGTTTCAGCTTCGCAGTTCCTATGACGAGTTGTCATCTGCATATCCAGACCATGCTCGTAGACTTCAGGAACTATCAGCTGCATTGGAGTACGCGAGTGCCATCCGCGAAAAATCGTTGTCCTCACTATCGTCAGAGGAGATGCGAAATAATAAAGAGCGTCATGATACAGCGTCTTTGGAAAAAGAGGCTGATAGACACCGTACACTTGCGATCAGACGGGATAAACTACTGGAGGAAATCCGGGGATTGCCTGGTTTCGAAAAATTTCTCCTTCACAAAGACTTTTCTCAGCTGCGTGGAGCAGCACGCTCTGGACCGGTGGTCATGCTCAACGCTGCAGAAAGCCGCTGTGATGCGCTGATTATTCTCGCCGACGTGGAAAATGCATTTCATGTCCCGCTGCCTGGCTACGCTCTCGAGCGATCCAAGGGTCTTCAAAGCAAAGTGAAAAGTTTGCTTGGTCCTGCTCGCGCTATACCCCATGATGACCGACATGGACAACCCATACCGCAGGAAGTTGCCAACGAGTGGTCATTTGTCTTGGCCCCCTTGTGGAAATGCGTTGTTAAACCGGTCCTGGATGCGCTAGGCTTCTCGGTACGTTACCGTCTTGTTTGAATTGTGGCTTACTTGTTCATATACGCCACTGAGTAGATTCCTGGGGACTTGACACGCATTTTTTGGTGTCCAACTGGACCCTTCACGTTTCTTCCTATCCATGCGGCTGGTTTCTATGATAGCTACCATTCGCAACCTGGGCACAAAGTATTTGATTTCGTCGTCTCTTCATACGTCCCTACTCTCAGTATTCTTGTGCCCTCACCCTCACCTGATGTTGCATCTAGAAGCGAACTTCGCCTTCTTGCTGTCCGTCAGCCACCATCGGATGGACTATTCCGGCTCCCAGGTGTGGACGTCGAGTTGGAACATATCAAGTCCGTAGTCAAAGATTCTCCTTTGGCGTCAACCACCCTCGTAGAGTCATCTGTTGGAACGGTTGAGGAGGTACTTTCGCTGATGAAGGACGCAGACTGGGTCCACTTTGCTTGTCACGGAATCCAAGATGCCACGAACCCTACTAGAAGTGGACTCTGTCTTGCCGACCGCCGCCGCTTACAGCTATCCGACATTATTGCCCTGTCACGCCCCCGTGGTGGACTCGCGTTCCTGTCTGCGTGTCAGACGGCAAAGGGCGACGACGATCTCTCCGACGAAGCGATTCATATCGCTGCGGGAATGTTGTTTGCGGGGTATGGAGGTGTTGTGGGTACGTTGTGGTCGATCAGCGATAGGCTTGCGCCGCGCGTGGCAAAGGATGTGTATGAGCAACTCTTTCAGGGGGACGCACGGCCAGATTATCGAGAGGCTGCGCGGGCACTGCAGGATGCTGTTGGACGTCTTCGGGGTAGCCCAGACGTGTCGTTCGTGGATTGGCTTCCGTTCATTCATGTCGGTCTGTAGAAATCATGGGTTGTTGGATTACGTGTAGACTACTAGTACAAGTACAGTATGTACATACTGATTTGCCGTAAGTCGAGGGATAGTACATATCCAGCAAAAAGTACTAACTTTTGGTCCCAAACTAAAATATGTGTCAATATTACTTGTTTGGGTCTTCGCGTTTCTGACCGATACCCACCGCGATGCGCTACGGTCTACCAAGATCCCCATCCCCATCTCCAGTGCGCCGGTAAGCGCCTCATCCTCCTCACGTATTACCAGCTCATGACATTCCCAGCCATCCTCGCCGCACCTCTGGCTTCGGTCTCCCCTCGGACTCGGACAGTGAGCCTGAAGAACCCCTCAGCGATGCCGAGCGCACCCCAAGTTCACCTTCTTCCCTCTCCGACTCTGTCCGTTTTGACTCGGACGGAGAGCCACCGGTCGTGTCCCCTCCGTGAGTCAGTCGCCGCGTCAGATTCATACCCTGTTCATTTCCCAACCCTCGCTGCTTTCGTCGGCGCAACATGCATATAGCTCGAGACGAGAACCACGTAGTCCAGCGGAGCGGCGACACGTCGAGGAGACGGTCGCAGCGATACGACTGCGAACGCG
This sequence comes from Hemileccinum impolitum, assembly GCA_003316335.1. NCBI lineage: Eukaryota > Fungi > Basidiomycota > Agaricomycetes > Boletales > Boletaceae > Hemileccinum > Hemileccinum impolitum. Next base: position 77,412 of record QFEQ01000333.1, read on the forward strand.
CCATCATGATCCGTATGAAGAATGGGAGAAACAGACACGCAAGGATGCGTTGGTGCGTTTCTGATCACGTGGTTGTGCGGTAATACTGATGATGACGTTGGGACAGCGTACGGCACGTAAAGCGCAAGAAGACATGCTTCTCGAGACGCAGGAACAGCGTACGAGGATGAGGGATCAGGACTCGCAGAGGCTTGCTACGAGACACGATCAGCAGATGGCAGAAATACAAAATATCTTATCTACGCTCAAGTTGAAGCAACAGTCAGAAATGAATCAGCTCCGGATGCGATGGTCCGAACAGGACAGGGCACAGCAGGAACGTATCGAGCGAGTCATACGATTAGAGGAGGAAAATCTCAGAAAGAAGCTGGAAGCAGAGAAGAAGAAACGTGAGGAGGAGGAGCGTCAAAAGAAACTAGAGGACGAGAGACGATTGGCCATGGAGGAACAGAAACGGAAAGAGGAAGAAGAGAAGCAGAAACAGAAAGAGGCAGAGGAAACAGCACAACGAGCCAAGGACGAGGCCGAGCGGGAAAAACGCGCGGCACTTGCGATGGCAGAAAAGAAGAAAAATGCACTCGGAATTACCCTACCCGACGAAGATTGGGTTCACGCCCGAAAGACACTCAAGGTAAGCAGTATTCTCGACGGACATTGCTGCGGAATCTAAGAGGCAATGTCGTAGAACCTCAAGGCTGGTCCAATGAAGACCGTCAAGAGTGACAAGTCATTGAAGCCACAATGGAATGCCATTCGGAGACAAATTACTCCAAAAATAGGGCAACTAACACAAGATCCGACTACTATCGCGCGGATAGTAAGGCATTTCTCACATTTGCATGGTATCGCTTACAAACTTCTCACCAGACGGGCCAAATTTTTGAGGTCGTCTATCCACAGCAAGGTGTCTCACGACTTCTGTACCTGGCCTCACTTTCTTCTTTGGCAAAGGCGATCCTACTGCAAGCAGAGACGGAGGTGACGGCGGAGAAGAAAAGTGCCATTCCGCTAGCGCTGGTCACCGCGAACCTTTTAGAGAGGTTGCCCGACTTTCCTGACATCTTCTTCGCGAGGCTCGTGCAACGATCCGGCGGATGGCCTGTGCCTAGTGTTCTCCCGATGACTGATGCTGATGGTACCGCATGGGTGGAAGAGACTCGCACGAAAGCCATGGGATATCGCGTCAGCAATAGTGAGCAAGAGACGACGGGAGAGTACGTAACACGTGTCTCTGGGATGATGCGTGTGTATTTCCTCGTCATGGCCGCGCCTGTAGCGAAGCCACTCGACAGCACGTTCCGATTACCTAGGTATTGGACGTATTTCGCTCGGATGATGAACGATGAGCGATTGCTCTCTACCGCGGTGGCCGCGCAACTCTTGTATGGTATGTGTTTCTGGAGACGATCGTTGTGATGTGGCTGATGCGGCATCGCAGCTGCGCTCGATGTGGGTGGGATGGAGGCAAAGCACATATGGGGGAAGCAGTGGGTCAAGCTGCTGGAGCTCCTGTATGAGGCTGCCACAGTTGGCGTTGGGGGAAAGAGTGACACCCCGCTGGGAGGCCAGACCCCTGAAGGCAAAGCTGCATGTGTTCGAGTGCAGCTGGAGATCGAGAACATTGTGCGGAGCTGATAGCGCTACCGGATTGGAAGCTATCGGATGGGCCTGGACCATGAGGTGGAACCTCACGCCACCGGTGGTTCTCATTCTCGAACGGAAGGGAACAGGGATTGAATTGGGGCGTTGAGTGATATCCAGACATGTGTACTATATTGAAACGAGCACGACGAGATCTATGGAACGATATGGCAGCTGGGCCGTAAATGAAAGCGGCGTGTTGTGGGGAAGCGTTGATGCAAAGCTTGTGACTAGGTTTAGTTTACGGATGGCCTGGCCTCGTGTATTGGCTCGTTGAACGCCTCAGGAGAACACTGGTAGGTTGGAGAGTCCCGTGGTGCGTGATTCTATCGCGCTAATCTATCATAGGGTGTGTACGTGATTAAAAAAAAGTGCTGCGCGGTGTCGTAAAGCTGGCCATGGTTTAGTCAGGATGGACGATCCTCGGTTACAGCATCGGAGAATGTGTGGTGCACATTCAGACGACCAAGGCGAGAATGGCGTACCACTACTACTACTACTACTACCACCACTACCACCACCACCAACTACAGTAATGTGCTAAGCGCTGTCGCGGAAGAGAAAACACGCGGCGCGCGCTCGGCGGTGTGGCTGTGTGCGGCAACAATACCCTAAGCCCTAACCCTAAAATAGTACTAATGGGATAATAAAATACGTGAAGCATTGCCATTTGTTTGGTCCACCCCAACTTTGATTAAAGTTTGGCCATTCTCGAATTTTCGTCTCATGCTATTTATCCACCACCATCTCGTCAAACGATATCCCTTGTCATACATTTCCCTCTAGCAAACCTGGCAAGGGTTTCATCGTCTTGACCCTCATGCTGACGCTCAGTCCTGGTTCGGTCTGCGACGTGTGCGCAGATGAGTTTGGCCCTCACTGCATCCCCCATTCAATTCCATGTGGTATGTCTTTCTCTTCTTCAAAAATTTCCACTTTCCCAATCCCACACGCCAGGCCATGTCCTGTGTTCCACCTGTTGCCACAAGATCGTAGAGAAGACACTTCCTCGCCTCAAACCCGTCTGTCCTTTCTGCCGTGAACAATTCACCAGTGACGATGTTCGTCTTATCCGTATTGACTTTTCTGCAAGCGGATATGCTACCCCAAGGCGGCGGGGTGGCACGCAAGAGGCCCGAGACGTTTCTTTACACCAGCCACCCCGCTTCCCGATCGTCGAGCCCGTCTTCTCCCGCACGCGTGCAGAGGCTCGTCGTCTCGAAGACAGGGTCGCCGCCGTGGCCGCAAAAAAATGTTCAGTCGAGGAAGTCACCACGCTCCACAAAGAACTCCAAGATTGGCTGACTCATGACGAAAAACAACAAGACGATCAGGTCCGTCCCCTCTACCCCACTCGGCGTTTTTTCACGGTGTTTTAACCGGCTCACGTCTCAGGTTTCTTCTCTTGCTTTGAGTGCGGCGCTGCTCAGAGCCATCCTTGTGAACCACTTCGCTCATTCCGAAGTAACAAAAATGGCCAAGTCTGTCGAGGCCACTCTCAAAGGGAAGCTGGACGACATGGAACTAACCATGACAAAGTTGGAAGCTGAGCTTAAACAGTATGTTCCATTCCATTGTTTGTTCTGCTCCATTTTCTTACCTTTCCTTCTAGACAGGTAAATACTTTTTCATTGCAACGGGTAATTTTTTTTGGCTCAACATTACACCTCGCACAGCAAACCCTTTATACCCAAAAAGTACAAGAATGTCAATCTCTGCGCGCAGAGCTTAGTCGCATGGCACTTAAATCCGCCGCACGCTCTATTTCGCCTACACGCTCCTCCTCTGCCGCTCCTGCCATGGTCAGTGAGGCTCGTCATCCGTCAGTGTCTCCGTCTGGTGCATCCGTATATGGTGTTCCTCCCCCTATGCCCCCCATGCCCCCATCCACTCCTACGCCAGCGTCCCGCTTTGCTTCTCAGCACATGCGCAGCGCTTCTGTTTCTCCTGGCTCCAGACCTGTCACACCTGCACGCACAACGACGCCTGCTGTCCGTCATGAGACACCCCTCCGCTCGTCTAGTCTCCGCCCCACCTCTCCAGTATCACCCTCCAAACCTAGAACTATGTCCTTCTCCACTACCTCTCCTCAGAAAATTCATCGCTCCTATTCTGATGAATCAGATAGAGAAGTGGTTCATGAACGTTGGATGCCGAACCCAGATATCGCGTACAGTCCTCCCAACGGTAAAACAATCAATTACCCGTACGCAACCAGCCGCACCCGTTCGTCAGGATCCAATGCAGCTTGACGCCACCGCATATCCCCATAGACTTTTCGTTTTCCTCGGATTTCAGTCCAGCAGTCTCCGGACTAGTATCCTAATATCTCTCTTATTGCTATATTCCGTCTCGTCTTGATTTTCTTACCGTTTTCTTTCAGTCTCTGGTCGTTTTTTTTTTAGTCTCTGGTTGCTCATCTCGCTGATCCTCGTTTTCCTCATCTCTGGTGCTAGTCTCTCATCTTTCTTTTTGTTCTGCTGCTCCTTGCGCTAATCCTCCTTTTCAACTGTATCGTACATTATCCCCTCATCTTCTCATCTGGCTGTTGGATGGATTTCTCAGCCACGTCTCGTTCCCAGTTTTCTGTCACTTATTGACTTTGACCTTCTTCATCGTCAAGGAGAGCGTCTTCTAGTGCTGTTGGTCCAGCAATTGCATACTTGTGTAGCCTTGCATTTCCTCTTTCTTGCTTCGTCGCATTCACGTTGGTACGATCCATATACGACTATCCGATTTGCAGATTTGTAGACTTTTGCAAACTTCGGATGTTGACGATTTGGTACATGATTTTTGTTACGCACGCTTTAGAACGAATGACTTTGATGACCACTTTTACTTCCCATTGTTGGTGGTATCCCGTAAGTTTTGTTCCGTGGGCGGATCATTGATGAAATGTGCGGCGACAGGTTGCGGCATTTTGCGATATCCGATATCCTGGTTTGTGATGCGTCATTGCTTTCTCAACCTGACCGATGCGTAATATTGTCGTGATCGCGGCAAAGTCGCCCTCACAGCATGACATTGACCACACCGGGCCAAAATGGCGGGCGAGCGCACGTTTCATCATTTTGCTCCGGCACCGCAGTCAAGCACTGCCCATCATCGCATTTGTCAAAGATTGGAAATGCATCGGCCATGGAATGACGCACTTGGTCGGCGGCGGCGGTTCGTGTCTGAACCAAATCATGTCATCATATTACTTATCTGCGGGCGCGGTGTTTTCAGAATCAGGGCGAGGGAACGAGGACGAGAGAATTCGATCGAAGAAAGGCCTGGAAAGAGAAAAGAAAAAAAAAAAAGCAAACGTGGGGGATACGTACATACGTACAACGCACGCCAGGAGGGGTTGGAGGACGACTGAAAAGGCAATGCTCAGGGTGAGAGTTTGACGTTGAGATTTTGGGGGACGTAGTATGTAGTGGATGCGAACGCGACAACGTTGACTACACGTGTTGATCAGCGATACCGCCAGAACGTACATGGGCGATAGTGATACTGTACGACCGGATGAGTTTATGCGTGGATAGCTTGGACGCATGCGAACTGGCAAGAGGATGGCCAACTTGAATCCACAACACCGATCGATCGATTATTTGCGATATGGATCATGGATGTGGACATGGACATTTGCGTAGGCCTGGCAATTGGTTCGACGCACATAGTATGATACGGTGTGTTCCGTGCGTGTTCGTTTTCCGAATCGATATCGATAAACCAATTGATATCGCTTACAGTGCATTCATATCTCACAATCTATCGTGTCTCGAGCCTCGAGGCTCCAGGACACGAGTGGTGTGATTGACGTAACATCCCTGGTCCGTTTCGCGCGTGTACTGCTCATGAGATATGTATGAAGAATGCATCTCAGGCAGTGGTGATGGGCAGATGCTGGCATCGTCACGCCCGTCGATTCTTTGTACGGTTGTTGTTCATCCATCTATATATTATAATAACGCTCACTGAGAGGTCGAGCGGTTTGATCGCGGAATACAGCGGGCGATATTGGTACAACGTTAGCATCGTTTGATCATCGACATGCCCGATACCGTAATGGCTCGGTATGTACGGATACATGTCCGCTCAGGTTCGGATAGGCTCGAGGGAGGAGTGCGGCTCGTTCCGCCATCGAGGCCGTGCTCTTTCTTTTCCAACCTCAGGCCGTCATGATACATATCTCCACGGACGAGCGACAACACTGTGTCATGGCATGATGACCTCGGGCTCGTAGTACTTGGTAGCCGCAACGCCGGGGCAGGGCGGCGACTACAACGCGTCGTCATCTCCGCGAGCCCGAGGTTCGTAGCGTATATACAAGTAAGGTACCCTCTCCCTCAGCCGACAGAGTCCGCCTCGTCGATGCAGCGTGTCGGTAAGCCACGCTTGTGCTAGGCGGATGGTGTTATAATTCCAAATCGTTCGAGAGGGGGCCAAGGGCCCACTTGGCGCTTCTAGGACCTCGGGTCCGTCGCGGTGTCCGAGTCCAAATGTTGAAGAAAAGGTCAAACGGAGTTCGGGTTCGGGCCCGCGGTGAGCTTGGAACGACGGCGTGGCGTTGGTCGTGCATCATGCCTAATTCGCTAGATCGATCTAATGCCAGTGGTTGTTCCGTGTAGCCTAAATCTTGAGCCAGAGGAGAGTCGTCCTCCGACAAGACAGACGCGCGGCAAGAGGCGCTGGTGCCACTAAGACGATCAGTGTCACCGATGCGGCCAGGCACGACGTCGGGACTGCCAGGTGATAACGGATTGATTTGGTCCTCTTGAATCTTGATCGGAGAGAAGAGACCGTCGTCCACGGCGAGTGTTTGAACGGCGTTTGCGTCAAACTGTTGGACGTTCCATCGCCGTTGCTTCTTACCTCCATCTGTGCTAGTCTGCTTGGGAGCTGAAAGTGGGACCTGTGCTCGACTGATCGGGTCAAGAAGTTATAGTGATTTGTCGTTATCTTCGCCCCCCGGTCAAAACGTGCTCGCATTGCGCCAGAATTGAATCCGTCCGACGGACCGAGAAAACGTGTCCGAATTGTCGTTACTCTTGCTGCGCAGCCCAAGCAGCTTCCATCCTCACACACGCTGAGACCAGTGTTCCAATCGCCAGACCCGCGTCGCATGACCCTAGGATCACTTTGCGCCACAATGGCCATGGGAAATGTAGCGCCAAGCACCAGTCCAGGTAGTCACATGGACTGGGGTGGCGGGTTTACAGTCGAGCCTATTGCCAAGTACCAGTTGATAAAAAACAGGTCACGATAAGGTTAGATAGTCGACATGCACGACTACAAAGGTATACTGGATGTCACGGTAATACTACAGGTATTCGTACAGCATGGAACAACCCTAGGCAGCGATCTTGGCAGCGTGGGCGGGCTACAGGTAGAGATCACAACATGGTTAGCGCATGATGAGGGGACGAACGCGTGCTACTAACGGGGTTGGTGAGGCCGAGCGCAGCAGCGATCGCGTTGAATTCCTGGGTAGTAGGCTTGGATGTACCCGCCAAGACTAGAAACGATCACGAGATGCGCGTTACCACAACAAGGGCGACATACTGTCCTTGACACGTTGTTCGTTCGTGCCGACCCGGGCTGCGAGCTGAGTATCCGTGAGCCCTGTCCCGTTCGAGGTGAGTGGGAGATGGGAGCGAGATATGGCGAGGCGTACCTTGGTTCTTCAAGGCGTTGTTGATGGCGGAGCACTGAGCGGACATGATGAGGGAGGTAGGGAGTGGTTTGGTGTAAAGAGGGATGGCTTTTGCGCCTGCGCCTTTATCTGGAGCGGAACCAGTAGATTAGGAGAGATGGACAGATATGTATCTTACCGATGTCAAAGAACCTGATACGAGTCACGTGATAGGGGTATTTGTATTTGTTTGCCATTGCTCCGTGTCACCAAGAGTTGGAGTGAACATCCACACTCACAGTATCTCTACGCCTCAAACCTCGTCAAAATGGTACGTGTTCAACACCGTAGATTGCAGGACACCTCAAGACATGTAGCATTCTTGGTGTCCTGTCAATCCGGTCGGGATTTACCGATGGATGACGATGCTGACAAGTGGATGTCCACAGCCTCCCAAGAAGAAGGTCGCCAAGGAAGAAACCACCGTCTCGCTCGGTCCTCAGGTCGCAGAGGGCGAGCTCGTGTTCGGCGTTGCACACATCTACGCTTCTTTCAACGACACGTTCGTCCACGTTACCGATCTGTCTGGCAGGGAAACCATCTCCCGTGTCACCGGTATGTCCCATGTCCATCTCTACCGAGTCAACGATCCTCTGACGCGTTTTCGTCCAAAGGTGGAATGAAGGTCAAGGCAGATCGTGACGAGTCTTCGCCATACGCCGCCATGTTGGCTGCTCAGGATGTCGCCGCACGCTGCCGTGAAGTCGGTATCACTGCGCTTCACATCAAACTCCGGGCCACTGGCGGAACCGGTACGAAAACGCCCGGCCCCGGTGCACAGAGCGCGCTCCGTGCGCTCGCCCGTGCAGGGATGCGTATCGGCAGAATCGAGGACGTCACGCCCATCCCCACCGACTCTACGAGGAGAAAGGTGATCCCTATTTTGCTTGTTATTACTTGGTTTGCTGATCGCGGCTTTGATAGGGTGGTCGTCGTGGTCGCCGTCTGTGATCTTTTCGTGTTTCTGTCCGCACGTGAATACCTTGATCAAAATTGCATGTTTGGTACTTTGGTCGTAATCGAATGTCGCTGTTCGACGCGCATCAGGTGTTGTCCGAGACACCTGCCCCGCGGTCGTTCGTCTTTTTCTATAGTAAATGACTACTGGTTGAGAGCACGTCAAGGCTGTCATTCTTGGGGTCCAACGTCGTATGCCATCCGTAAAGACATAGCCATACAGGCAACGGGTATGATGCCCGACAAAAAAAGATTTAAATGGAGTAACCCGAACCTTGGGAGGTTTTTACCCCTTTGAATAGACGATGTTGGTCTGTTCATTGTGGAGCTACAACACATTTGTACGCACGCTCACGGGCTGAAATGGTGACTTCCATACTACTACATTACCAATGTGCCACGGGACAAAAGGTCCACGCTGTTCAAGCAACCTCTGACTGGAACCCTGTTGGGGAAGCACCCTCGTGCATCGCAATCGTAGCACTATCAGGAGCCAAGGTGGAGCTTTAGGTATGTCTCGCGACATCGCAAGCAGAGCGTTGATCGTTCCAGCTGCGGTGCCTACACGGATAACAGAATTGGACATGTCTTCCACATCCCTCGCAAAGAGGCCGAGCATCACTTGTGCTCGTGTTGTCCCAGGTTTTCGTACGGTGAGATGCTTCCTATTTCACTGACGTCGACATCAATGAGGTGGGCTGTCGAAAAGATGAGATAAAACCTACATCCTCACTGAACTCAACTTGGAAGACGACGACAGCGTGTAAAGGAAATTACTGGATAAGCATACCAGGGATATATGCTTGACGTCGTGTTCCCAGTCTCGTCAAGTTTCCCTCGGATAAGGGGCGAGAAATTCATGAAACAATCGCTTGTCAAATCGCTTGGATTGCTCCACGTACCGGGATGTGCCATACCGTTATTGATCACTTCTTTTCCCTGCGTGATCACCTCATGATCAGTTTCAAACATCCCGGTCGTGACCTTACAGGTCGTTCCTATACCCAAGTGGGACCGCGGCTTACCGATAAGTTCATTCTTCACATTTCTTTGTGCTACCATGATCTTTTCAAGACGTTCATGGTAAAGATAGAATCCCATTGTTTGTCGAAATACTCCCTTCGTTCCTCGTAGTGACCGTTGGCAGGCAACGCCCACTTGAGATAGAAGGTTAGTATTCCGAGCATGGCTCGGTGATTAATCGGGACAGAAGTTGGTGCCTGTTACCGCTGGCACTGCACAAATCCAAAAGGGTGAGCTTCATCAGAAAAGTTGACCTCCTACTAACTGGCATGAAAATAATTTATCAGAGGAAACTCTGGCAGTCAGCCGAGTCGAGAAAAGGCTCAAGCGGTGAGACATGTTAAGAAAAGGACGAACGGCAAGACCTGCCAAATAAGGACGATGACTAAGTGGGAACGGTTAGCGAGAACCCTTGCACCTGGTGGGGCTGAACGACCTTGCTGCTTGCACGTTTATGCTATGTGGTGATATCAGCCTCGACGGCCATTTCTGGTTTCAATTCTTTCAGTTTTCGTATTTGCTATGCTCGTAATCCACCCCGCCAGCCTCTGTGATGTCTGCCTGGATCCGTACATTATCTCCTCTGAACCCGCTAATTCTCCACACGCCATAGCGTGCGGTCATATTTTCTGTCTCACGTGCGTACCCCCTCACAGGACACATCAGATCGTGCTTGACACACTACGTTCGGTACTCAGATGTCTTCGGAACCTCTCTCCGAGTGCATGCCCACTCTGCCGAAAAGCATTCCAGCCCGAGCGTGTCAAAAAACTGCATGTGGCGGGTCCACCCGAGCTTGACGGAGCAGCCGAGGAATCGATCGAGGAAGAAGCTACGCAGCTGCTCCAACGTGTCGTGCTCGTGTCTGGCGAAGACGTTCCTGATGTTGAAATCATCGAGGTTGTCACCGAAGTCGAACAGTGGCTCGCCAACAACTCTACAGAGGATGATTCTGTGAGTATGAAGCATTCTTGTACAGTAGAGAGAAATCACCCACACTTGGGTGGATGGGGACCATCTTTGCGGGTTAACCTGCTTCCTTGGATCCGAGTTGTTCCGCTCTGTAATGGCGATGTTCTCACATGCTCCACGAGTTAGCATCGACCACTGCGTGCCGCATTGGCCGCTCTCCAGCGATTCAAGGCATTGCAAGAGCGCAATGAGCGAGAGTATGCAGAGTTCCGTCGTGTTCGCCGCGAGCTGAAGACCCATCGACGCAACGCTCACCAAGATTCAAAGACATCTCGCGCAGTAGAAGAAAGCTTGTTGGGCAGGATCAGGGAGATTGAGAGTAAACATGCATTGTAAGAGCCTCCCCGTCTATATAGCAAGGTGGTGGCGTTGACGTGCTCGAGAACAGGGAAGTGAGTCAAGATGAACGAAGCATCGCTCGACTCACTCATGTTTTTCAGTTATCTCGGCTTCATGCCGAAATACATTCTCTCCGTGGTGACACCCAACCGTCTTATCGTAATACTTCTAATCCACTCCCACCACCACCCGAACCATTGCCTCTTGACCGATTTCCCCCCTTTGCCAGACCAGGTGGGGCCGCGGACACCTCAGATCCTCTTCCAATCGCAGTACCATATCCACCACCACCTCCGAGGGCACCACCTACCACTTCCGCGAGCACCACCGACGGCTACCCGTCTGTTGCTTCTTATGGTGGAATTGCACATGCTCAATATGTACCCCCTACCCAAATCGCCCAGCCTTTCGCCGCACCACGTGCACGGCACACCGAGGCTCCGCGTGGAGATGAGCGGAGCAGAAGACCCTCGACCCAGGAACTCAACGGTATTAACCATCATCAGGGGGAGAGAAGACCGCACGCGGAACCCAATCATGCTTCTGAAGCGAGGTACGCCGGCACGGATGGGAGGTCGAAAAAACCTGTCTCCGGCCCAGTTCTGGCCCCGCGTGCCGTGCCTGCCGCCTCCCCAGCCCCAAGCTGGGCACATCACCCGCTCGTCGAAGAAAGACGGTCGGACGACGAACGGGAAGCTTGGGAGATTCACCGGAGGAGCCGCACGAACGGTGCCAATAGCGTTATCACCGGCGGCTCTGATACAAATTTACGGCCCTCTGTGGGGGCGCGTCTCGCATCTGCAGAGGCGTATATTCAAGGCTATGGCTCTGGCTTCGACTCCGGCTTTCAGATTGCCAACGAGCCCCGCAGTTTCGCGTCACCGTCGTACGGAAGCGACCGGTCGGACCGTGGATTTCCTGTGCAAGAGTCACCTGATCAGCCAATTGGTGGCTTGGGTTTGATGGGGGTGCCACAACCAATTGCGCCAGGAACAGTATCAACCCCGGATGCAGACGCTACACCAATGAACCGGCCCAGAGGCCTCATCAGAAGGAATACGACCCAGGCTGTCGATATGGAGCGATCGGCACGGAGGTTGGGTGATCAGACGCTTCTTGACCCGCCACAGGTTGGTGGTAGCCGGAGGGCCCCTGCGCAGTCGGTCGACCGGATTCGTGGTGTTCGTCGTACCGTAACTGAAGGCGCTCTGCGTTATGGGGTCAATGGAGCTGATGACCTAGCCAGGCGTCACAGAACAATGAACGGAGTTGCTGCGCCGCTCGCGGGAGGGAATGAGAGTCCGAGGAGCGAGACCACGTGGGGCACGGTACAGACATTATCCAGGGACAGTATCAGCGGAGGTAGCATGAGCAGTCTTGGACTGCTCATCGGGCTTCACAACGGTGGTGGGGTCAGGGGGCAAGGAAGTGTTACTGGCGAATCGTACGTAGGTCGCGAGGGCCTTGGCGATATCGTTACTAGCGAGGAAGAAGCGGACGATGAGACGGAAACTTCAGTCGGTACAGGGAGTCTACCTGGCTCGGAATCGGATGTATCGAGCTTGGGTCTTATCAGGGAGGACGAAGGGGACTACTCGGGCTCACGCAATCACCACGTCCTGGAGGATACGACATCGCGTCACCGGAGAATGTCTTATTCAGAGAGGACCCCACATGCCACGGAAGCACCTCACGAACGTCAACCGCCTCGTGCAAGAAGGAGCGAGGAAGGTACGAACGGTCAACGACGCCACGCATCGCAATCCAGTATTGCGGAGGCTTTGCACCCTGACAGCGACAGGGTTGTCAACGCCGCTGATATAACTAGCACCAACGCGTTATCTCTGCATTTTGATGCCTCGTTTCCGACGCATGATTCGTTTTCAGCTCCGTCTGGGCCTGAAATCTTTGCACCTACACCGATTGTCGGTGGACCCAACATTATACACTTGTGGGCTGGCCGTGCATGAATAGAAACCATTTTATTCTCGAACGCCGACTTCTTGCACCCTTTCTTTCGTTTCTTCACCTTTTCGTCGCTTGGCTGTGATAATCACAAGTATAGACGCTCGTCGAATTGTTGTTCTCGTGCTGTGTGGATTGTGTATTGTTATGTTTGATTTAGTCATGTCTCGCGATACCGTTATAATCCTGGAAGAACGTTCTGGTTATATGGCTCTGGACCCTTGATTGCAATCTGGTCTTCTTTGTGCACTACAAATTGCAGGCCATGAGGCTCCCGGATGCTCTGATGGCAGAACTTGCGCATTGATACGGGACGTGTGTCGTGCGAACTGGCTGCCTATCCAACCTGATCTCGATAAGCCTTTCGCTTTCTTTGGTTCTACTCTCTTTAGGACTACTATTTGGGAAACGATTCCGAAGGGCCAGGATTATGAAGCGTTCTTCTCTTGATTCTCTTTCCTTCTTTTCGCTTGCTGGGTCCTCGTACCGGAAATCGGGCATCGACTTCTGCCGGAGTGATTTGGCAGAATGATGGACCAATCGATCCAAGTCAACGTCCGACGAACTCGCTTGTTCTCACTCTTATTTTCATCGTCGTTATGACGAGCTTCTCCCTCTCCTTCAGTGGACATGGACAGTCATTCGATATCGGGAGGGCTCAGATGATCAACCATCGGCGAGCAATTAATGTTGTTATTCTCGTGCCAACGCCACTTGGGTGCCTGTGGGTGATTGGCAGGTGATCTGCTCTGCTTACTTGATCATCCGATGCGCCAGAGATAAACTGTGGAGCAAGCAAGTATGTACTTGCGCTGCGGAACAGCCATCGTGAGACCAGCCGCGGTCGTTCAAAATCAAAGTGAACCAGCTGGTGTGGGGGAGCCAGACGAGCTTGAGCCGACCCCGATGGCTGCTGATGGCAAGTCACGGTGGATCGGTCATGCCGTGGTGATCGTCATACCGAAGGATCGCAAGTCTCTTGGCAGCTGGCGAATTGCAATCACTTATCGGCGGATCTGGGATGCGGGGACCCGACCGAGGCGTATTCCATGATCTATCTCGGGATCCGCGATGGACGGTAGGTCTTACGCTCTAGGCTAGCTTAGTACGCTCAAGATGCTAGGTTTACGTTGACCGGATCCGGAGCGATCACTGGCGGATGTTGGAAGTCGATGGCGGAAGGGCGATGATGGGAGAATGGAGAACGGTGCAGAAAGAGAGAGAGAGCAGACTATAACCCAAACCTGTGGGGAAATGGAAATGCCGGACTCTGGCCCGTTCTGGCATGAACGCACGCACGCTCTTGTCCGAAAAATGAGCGGGGTTGGATACTCTATGATCCATTATTTGTGCGAAGATCCGAGCCAAAACGTACCTGGCACCAAATATGAGCTTGAATGAGGGTTTTGCCGCCGAGCAACGTGTGTTGACCACATTGGCCCGCATGTCAAGCTCGAGCGGGCGTACCCGGGCATGTTTTCCTGAAAGAAATAGTAAGTAGTAGTTGGCTGAGGACGTCGTGCAAAGGGTTGAAGCACTGCTTGGGTCCGTACAGCAACTTACAACGTGCAGAACGGCGTCGTTCACAACACGAGGACCGTACGCCTCCCAATTTACGGGAAGGGACTTTCCGAGACGCCAACGAACCCCCCGTTATCCCAGAAAGCCCGAAATGAGTTTGGTGCGTTCAACTGAGTTCGAATGGCTTTATCTGATCCGGGCCTCAGTGTGTAACCGAGTGGGATCACACGTCGCTTAGTAGCGGCCTCGTGTCTGCCTTATAATGTTGTCAACGCTCCAATGTTGAAAACACCCTTGCGCGGTGCTTGCACCATTCTAGGTCAACACGCGTACTTGGCCAGGCTGTATAGCCGCCCCGTTCCTTATATCCGTCACTCGACCTTTGTTCTTGACGCTTGAGAGGGTCCTTAACCAGTCCCTTTCTCTCCCTCGATCATGCTCGTGCTCGGTCCCAACTCGACATGCGACGTCTGCCTCGAATGTTACACCACTGGCGTGAACGTGCCCCATGCCATCGCCTGTGGTCATGTCTTTTGCCAAAAGTGAGCCCGTCGTCTCGAGTGAGGTCGTGTCTAACTCCCGTCTCTCAGATGTCTCGACCATCTCATGCAGCACAAGTGTCCTCTCTGTCGCGAGCGTTTCTCTCCCCATGAGATTCGAAAGCTCCACGTAGACTGCGATCCATCCACGCGGACGTGCAGCATCGAACCGTCCTCGGAACCCGTCGTGGTAGCACCACAGATTGACAACAAGTCTCAGCGTCTTCTCGACGATGTCGCACGTATCGTCAAGCAGGGCGGAAAGGTCAACGAGATTCGGAGGGTCATCGATGAATGTAGGGCATACTACAAGTCCCAGCCCGGCAATCAGGTTCTTTTTGTCTCACCATTTCTGATCCCTGAACCAATGGGCTCATGTTGTCCCTTTTCTAGTATACCCCCGTCAGGGTCAGCTGCCTTTTACTACATAATCTCCTGGAGGCCCAGAGAAAGTTGGTCGTACAAGCGGAACAGCTGCGTGAAACATCTGCTACACATGACGAGATACGCGATCGCTTGACGTCCGAACTTGAAGCGGCTCGCCTCACCTACCAAGACTTGGAGCGCACGAGTCGTGATGAGAAAGAAACCGCGCTTGTCATTGAGAAAAGTCTCAGGGAGCATTATGATATGATGAACAGTTTTTGGAAAGGGTAGGTATCCCATCACCACATGCCTTATCTGTCGCTAACGTGTTAGTTATAGCCAAGTAAGTTGATCCATTTATATTCCCGTTACCTCCCTAAGGCCCATTTTCAGATGGAGTCTGTAAATCAGGAATGTCGGTCCTTACGTGAAGAACGCGATCGATTCCGTTCAAGTGGAGCGACAGCACAGCCTCCTCGAGCAATAGAACTTCAGTATTTCTACAGGAACGAGCCAAAACGTTCTTACTCTGGCAGCGAAGATTTGACGTTGTCCAAGGTGGAGACGGCCAAAGGCAAAGTCATCGATGAGGAATATGACCTTCATCTCTCACCTCTTGCAGAGGTCACTGCTCCATTGGTTTCGGCCGCGCCGTCCTTGATGGCACTTGCTGACGACTCTGATCCGGAAGAGATGGTAAAGGCAAAGCGGGTCAAATCGCCTATCCAGGAGGAGACTGAGCCAGAGTCTGAACGGGAAGATTCCGGTAACGCCACCGCCATGGCGTACCCGTTTCCTGCTCACCTTCAACCACCGACGACCAAGGCAGATCCTATTCCCATACCATCCCGGACTCCGCCGTCTCGCCAGGCGAGTGCCATGGCGATGTCCATCACGGCTGATCATTGGCCATCCGGCATCTCCTGTTCTAAATCGCGAGACGATGTTGTCATGAGTAGCCGATCCTCATCTCCCCGTCGCTCTTCGGATCGCCTAGCGATGACACAAGGTCCCCGTCCGAGCAAGGACGCATACGCTCGCGAGATGACAGACCTCAAGCGACGAGATTCTACCGAGACGGCGCACAAGGACCACCTTGTGTCGAAACTACACGACCTCCTCGACAGCCCTAGACCTGCCTCGTCACTTCATGCACACATGCAGCACGGTGCCGATTTCCCGGAACCAACGCTCCCACGACCTGTTTCGCGGCTGACGACCCCTCCCTCTCGCCCTTCTACCGCCCAACTGCACGGATCCTCGATGACGTCGATTGCGCACTACTCGGACGACCCCAGTGTATCCGACCGGAAGCCACTGGTGCGTGCAAGCGACGTGGCCATGCAGTTGGAGAAGGAGAGACTCGAGAGACTCGAGAAGGAACGCCGTCGTCTCCGTGAAACCACCTCGCTTGCCGGTTCGCTCAAGGATACCACGAACGTGCCGACGGATGCGTACTCGTTCGGCCGCCACAAGACCGGCAGTGGACGGACCAAGGGCGTGTACCGTGCCTCGACTGAGATGTTTGTGTAGGCACCCTTCTTTCTTTCCTTGTTACCTTCCCCTGTTCTTCCTTGCATTTTCTCGGACATCCTAGAACGCAGTGGATAACCCCCCTTTTTTTCTGTTTCTCCCTCCCCATTATTACCTTTCTCATGTCTATGCAGGCTAGGACTTGACCGAACGCGTTTGGTTGGGTGCATGGCCGAGTAATGTATGTAACGTAATCGTGATACATTGCACCCTTGTGCGGTGTGTTGTTGGGCGTTTGTAGAGCGATGTTAAGACGTGCGTGTACGATTAGGATTACCTTTACTCCCCACTGTTTTATATGTAACGACTAGCGTCCGCGTTGTCGACAGAGTTCATGATCAGGTGTTCAGTCGAGAGTCAGTAAGTTTGGACGCATGAGTTAAAACATATGCTTGATCATGTACGCATAACCTGGTTCATATGGGGGCGTAGGATACATCAGCATAGGCCATTAAAATGCTACAAGACTAGGAATCGAGGAACGAAAAACAATAAAAAACGGTATCACCAAACCGCACTCACGCTGCACACTGCAGTGTCGCTCCACAAAATTGCGCAACCAAGATGTACAGCAAGAATAAGACGACGAGGACGGAGAGCGCCAGGACCTTGGTATTCCTCCACCACATCTGCCGTCGCACCGTGCGTGCACCGCGCCGGAATGCGGTTGCTTGGGTCGCCATCGTGTCCGTCTTGTCGACGAGGAGTTCGATGCGCTCACCACGGCTGAGGATCTGTTCGACGTTCTTGACCATGACGTCCTTGACATGTTCGAGTTCTGCTTGGGCGCGTGCGACTTGGTCGACGGGCGGGTTGGTGTTGTAGGTGTGCATGAGGGAGGCGATCGTGGGTGAGAAGGAACCTTGGAGGCTGTATGGGGGTGGGGCGCCCGATGCGGTCGAGGAGGAGGGGAGTTCGGTGAACTGAGTGGGGGGTGTGGGTAGCCGAATAGGTGGGACGGATCGAGGAGGCGTACCTTGCGTTGCAAATCGGCAAGAAACGCAAACGGGGTTTTACTGTACGCGGCGACGGATCAGATTGTGGGTTCCATCGTGGGTGTGTTGCTTACCGTCCGGCTGCGTCGTCTGCCATGACGAGGTAGATGAAACCGGCTTCAGAGATGTGGTGGAAGAAGTATTGGTCCCAGACATAGGTGAGTTTTCCGTCGTCTGGGGGTATCTTTGATAAGATTGTTTGGGTCGCTGCGTGGAGGTGAGATTGATGAATGGGTTCGCTGGCAGAACGTGCCTTGTGTAAAGTCTTTACCGCCAGGCTGCTGGTATTCGGCAAGCACGACGGAACCTCGTGCGACGAGTGCAGTGAGCTGAAAGCAATGTCAAAGGTCGTTCTGCGATGAGTCCAAGCACGAACCAGCGACATGACGAGACCAAGCTTGAGATCAACAGTCAAGGGCTTACTTAGTTACTACCGAAAGAGGCAATTCCGATGATTGGTTCGGATGTTGTTCCCACGGACACGCACGCTTGCCTGTTCCTTTCCAAGTCTTGCTTCAACTCGTACCAAATGGTGTGTGTCCCCGCGCGTTCGTTCTCCTTCTCGTTGCTGACGACGACCAGTCCGACTCTGACGTTTCTTCGCGTGCACAAAGCCCCTCGAACGGCAAGACAAATGCCGTCGCCAGACCTCCTGGTGCAAACATTCGGTGCGCACTACCAAGAGTACTACCAGCGAGCGCACTCATGTTTCTACCACAGCCGACGTGCCGCTGGTTCACAAGTGTCGAAACCCAATTCCACCCGTGCAGCAGGTGCAGGTGGTTCGTCGGGGACGATGCTCAAGCTTTACACAGACGACTCACCGGGACTGCGAGTGTACGTCTTGTTTATTGACGCGGGGGATGCCATATTGAATGTGTGCAACCAGTGATCCCTATGTGGTCCTCATTCTCTCGCTCGCATTCATCGGGTCTATCTTCTTCCTGCACATTTCCGCTAAAATTATACGGTCGTTCACCAAGTAATTTTATACCTGTTGTTCTCGTTGTATCAAAAATTATTGGATGAGGCTGTGGAATGAATAGCTGGCGAGCGCCTCCGTGACCCTCATCCAGATGAGACCATGGCCGAGCATCAGACGAGATACACTTACTGCGCCAGCGTGCCCGCCGTCGCATATGCCTCACGCGTCCTCGCCAGATCACCCTTCCTCATTATCGACTGCGAGGGCAAGAACCTCGGCGCGATAGACGGCCTCCTCTCCCTCATGTGCATCGGAACCGCTAACGCAGAGCACATCTTCGTCTTTGACGTCCTCACACTCAGAGCACGCGCCGCATGCCTCCGTCCTATCCTCCATATCCTCGCCGATCCCTCGGTGAAAAAGATCATGTGGGATTGTCGAAGCGACTTTCTCGAGATATGGGCTACCTACGGGACCACACTCCAAGGCGTGCTCGATCTCCAACTCGCAGAGATCGAGTCGCGCACCTCCTTGCGGGGCGAACAAGACTGGAAGCGTATCGTCCGTCTGGCAGCCCGTGGTCGACGTCTACCCTTGTCCCTCATCAAGCAGAATCGCAATCTGTTCGTGGGCGTGCATAGCTTGCCAGGCATGGATGCGTGCATTCGGGAAGCACGGCTGTCGACGACGGGAAAAGACCGTAAGTACATTCGTTTTGTCCCCCTTTCCCTCCCTCTCCTGCCCGAGCTAATCTGTCTCTGCTTTGTCGTGTAGCACAGGTCGTCGCGATGCACAAGACCAACGGGTCGACCGTATGGCTGTGCCGCCCACTCATGCCCCAGCTCCTCCAATACGCAGCACACGATATTGAAATGATCGGGGCACTCTACGAGCATTTTGAATCTCAATCCTGGGTCACGCCCCGCAATCAAGATACATTGGTAGCCAAGAGCATGCGCTACGCATACTCACTCTATCACCAGGGTCGCGTCGCAGAAGACGACGTGTTTGGCTCGTGTTCTGTCCTACCGCTCGATGTTCTTGGCGAGCCGCGTGGGTTGACGGTCCCGTGTCACGGCTGCAACCGCATGCAGTCGCTCCATTGTTTTACGACCCATCGACGGGAGAAAAAGATTGTAGCGCGCACGAATCTATGTCGGGTCTGTCAGATCAAGTTGTTGATTAACCAAGTCAATCATCCGGTTTCTTGGGTCAATGTGACACACTACGTGCGTTGAAGACCAGTGACTGCTGGGTTTCGGGCAACTGATGCTTGCTCGTGCAGACCTGATCTCATGTTACCGGTTCATGAATGGTCCTCCACATAAGTGGACGACCTCTCTGCACTCACTCACTATTTCATGTTTACTCTCCACATGATGTACGCTTGATCATCTTGGCATTGTATGTAATCCCCTTGCTCGTGTAACGCTTGTGTTTGTATAGTCGTACTTTTTAACCTGTACACGTTTTCTCAAGTATGCGTTATGATGACAAAGTTGTCTGCAACACACGACCAGAAGGGTAAAGTTTGACGTTGACGCGATCGCGAATCCAATCTGAGGTTCGTCGAGTACAAACGCCAGTCGCGATTACAGCATACTCATATTAAAAGGGTGGTTGCACGATCCACGGGCAAGGATTTCTCTGGTTGTTCACCTGGATGATTTCAGCCTGGCGATGATGATGAATGAGGAGAGCACAGCACTGGCTTACATACACTTGATAATCAGGCGATCGCCGGGCTGGCTCGACGCAAAGCCGCATCTTCCTTTCCTCCTCTTCAACAATCAACCCTCATGTCGTGGCAAAGTACATTCATCCTCCTCGTCGCCGCCCATCATCTGACGATCTCATTCCAGCGTATGTCGACTCAAACCTCCTTGGAAGTGGCAAGGTACACAGGGCCGCCATTCTAGGTCTCAAGGGCGGCGTATGGGCAATCTCAACCGGATACAGCGTACGCACCCGCTCGCCACCCTGGATATCATTGACTGATATCCTCGCTCCAGCTCTCGCCTCAGGAACAAAAAGCCATCATCAGTGCGTTCGACAACCTAGAAGCCACACAAGCAGGCGGGGTGCGTCTAGCCGGACAAAAGTTCTTCACTATCCAATGTGACAAGGAACGCGTGTATGGAAAGAAAGGGGCGAGTACCGCAGTGATCGGTGTCACCACTGCGTCTGGCTGATCGTGTTTCAGGCCGATGGGTGTGTTTTACTCAAGACCAGACAGGCGATCTTGGTTGCCGAGTATGATGGACCAACCCAGGCGCCGGAAGCTACGCCCATCGTCGAGAGTCTAGCGGATTATTTGAAGAGCGTAAATTACTAGACGTCATTCCCAGTTAGTGTCGGCCCATGTGTAGGACGCAACTTTTTCTTTGTGTATTCATAAATCCGACACGCGGGCAGCTGAAGAGGAGTATGTAGTTCAACTTGTGGAGCCGTCGGCCCGGTTCAAGCTGCTTCAGATTGAGTGCTTACAACGACAATGGCATGATGGCCCTCTCAGAACAGCATGACGGCCTGATGTTCCAGAGTCCACGGTATACATGTACTAGTCGCCTAACATTCTGAACAGGGCAATGGGATTGAGCAAAGGAGTGAGCTGTGCCTCATCACAAGACTCCAGATTTTATGATAATGCCTTACTAAGGACTAGTTCGGAAACCCAATCATGGGCGAAAAACATTACCGAATTGAACTGTGCTCGCCGCACGTGATGACTTGTTCAAGTGGAACTTAAATCTATATGACAGTTGCTGAGATGCCAGCCAGTGGCAGCCCAGATGATCCATCCTGATTGATCATCCTATGTGCTTCAATTCCCCTCCCCTCTCTCAGCAATGCCCCCTCAAAAATCACCCCACATGTCCCCCTGTACATTGCCAAAGGGGTGTTGTGTTAGAACCAAAGTGTCAAACCACTGAGCAAAAGGCCTGAGCCAAGCACCAAAGTAGGTACTCAGCTATAACACCCAACAGAACTTTATTGCTACAAAGTGATTAACACTCAATCTAAACCATTCTGACATTTCTAACATGTTGAACACTGATTATGGTGGTCTAGCCCCATCCTTATATACATGTAGTGTAGCCCCTATATTACTGAAACCGTATTACTCTACAGTTGGCTCCAACAGATAAATGGCAATGAGCAGACAATGGTGCTTGAGATTGGCAAGGAGGTCAATGACAACAATGAGGTGGGCAATGGGCAGATAGATGGTGGCAAGTCTGAGCATGTGATAGCCCCTTGACAGAGGGCAAAGCTGGCGAAGGAGGAGGAGTGGTACTCAAGAGCAAAGGGCCCCTTTGTGAGCAGGGAATGCAAATGAATAGGACTAAGGTACAAGGGAATTATTGAAGTACAAAGGTACTCCAATGCAAAGGGACAGAGGAATGAGTCTCAGGTGGGAACTCTCACCTGGTATTGATGATATGATGGAGTGAATCAAGTAGAAGAGGTGGAGAGTCTTGCTAAGATTTGAGGGATCAAAGCAGGAGCGAATGAATCAAAGATAACTCGTTAGAGAGAAAGATTGATTCTCAAGATCAATCTTATATACGATACAAGATGTTTGTATCTAATCAACAAAGAGATCATATGAACAAACAATCTATTGTATTCTATATTATTCTAACCAATCAAATAAAGAAGAAGGAGAATGATATGATTGTGCAATATCCAATTGCACAATGCTCTCTGTATGGTGTGATATTGCACCATACTTATTTAATCTTTCATCAGATGTTCTCATCACATGATAATCATGGATGGTGTAATCATAGTTAGTCATGATATAATTTTATCTAATATGATCACATGATTGAGCATGACTCAATCATTAGGATAAGATATCCTAATGCCATTAGGCTTGACTCATTTGGTAGTTAGCATGACTCATCCATTAGGATAAGGAGTGACTCATCGCAACACCAAATCTCAACACTCCTCCTCACCATTCATGATGGGAAAGGTGTAAGGGTAAGCATTTTTCTACCTTCTAAGAACTTGACCTTGCCAAGGTTTTTTGTGAAGATGTCTGTGAACTGTGAATTAGTAGACACATAAAATAGTTCTACTTCATTGTTTTCGACAGCTTCATGAATGTAATGTTCTGGAATGCATACATGTTTAGTATGACCTTCTTGTGCAGGATTTGAAGCAAGGAATATAGCTCCTTGATTATCAACACACATTGGTATGCGACCCAATGGTATTTTGATTTCCCCGAAGAGATTTCAAATCCACTGAATTTGTTTAGCACATTCAGTCATATCACAGTACTCAGCTTCAGTAGAAGAGAGTCTGACATGTTTCTGTCTTCTGGATAACCAGAAAATGATTCCATTTGCCAGAAACATTGCATATCCAGTAGTTGATCTGGACATTTCAACATCTCCTGCCCAATCAGTATCTGAATAGGTGATTAATCCATTGTTTTCTCCAGTTGCAGAATAAGTGATGCAAAGAGTGGAAGAATGAGACAAATAACGAATTATTTGCATTGTCTTTTGCAAATGTTCTTCTGATGGATTAGAAGAAAACTGGAACATCTTGATCACAGTATAAGCTATGTCAGGTCTAGTTCCAAGTATGATATACAGCAAGGATCTGATAACAGATTGATATTTGGATCGGAGTGATGGATTCTCCTTTCCTTCATTTGGTCTTGGAATATATCCAGTAGGTAGAGGAACAGATGTTTCCTTACAGTTCTCTTGACCAAATCGCTTGATTACTTTGTCAGCATATTTGTTCTGATCAAGGATTAGAGTATGTTTTCTTTGATCTCTAGTAATGTGCATGCCAAGATATTCTTTGGCTTCATCTAGATCTTGTGATTCCCATTTAGACATGAATTGTTGTTTATGAGAGAGGATCTGTTTTTTGTTTGATCTGATGAAGAGAGCATTGTCAACATAAATAACAATAAGAATAATGTCCTTGCCAATAAATTTGCAATAAATGCCAGTATTAGCAGTGTATCTCTTGAAGCCAAAGCTAATAAGGCTTTGATGAAGAAGCTTGTTCCATTGAAGGGCAGCTTGTTTAAGACCATAGATAGCCTTAATCAATTGACAGACTTTATGTTCCTGACCCTTGACTATGAAACCTTCTGGTTGCGTCATGTAGATTTCTTCATCTAGTTTGCCAAAAAGAAAGGCTGTTTTGACATCTAGTGCCTCAATCTCCCAATCATGGAGAGTGGCTAAGGATAGCACTAGTCGAACGGTTTCAAACCATGCAACCAGTGAAAAGGTTTCTTCATAGTCTATTCCAAAGATCTGTGTAAACTCTTTAGTGACAAAACAGGCTTTGACATGATTACCAGGATGAATGGCAAATACCCATCTCCCTTTGATGGGTTGTCTTCCTTTAGGAAGATTCACCAGTTCCCATACTTTCCGATCTTTAAGCAATGCAATTTCATCATTCATTGCATTTTGCCAAGCTTTAGCTTGATCTCGAGGTAATTTATACACATCTTGGTAATGTTTGGGAACTTCCCAATCTCCATTTTGAACAGCAATGGAAAAATGATGTTTAATCCATTTATTACTGTACATCTCACCAAGATCATCTTGTTCATTGGTGGGTACTTCCTGCATTGGTTCATCAGGAGTATTAGGAGTAACTGATGTTGATGACTCCTCCTGAATTGGTGCTAGTCCTTGTAAATCTCGCACTATCTCTAATGGTGGTTAATCACCATAGGTGTTATCTGGTAAAATGCAAGGTTGTGGAACTCTATTAGAACGACATTGTTCAATAAGAGGATGAGGATTTATCCTTTCTTCCCTAGTAGGATGATATTGATGTGGACATATCCTAAATTTGGGAATGCTCTCATCTTTATGACAAGGTGGTAACCAGTTTTGTTGTACTGGAGCACGAACAAACCATGTATTCTCATCTTCATTTGATGGAGATGGTGGGGAGTCTGTTACTCAATAACATTTGTGTTGATGACAATCATTAATATCACTCCAATGTCCTGTTTCAGGTTGATCCCTCCTAGTTGCCAGTTTCATTGGAGTAAACTCCATATGATAGGAGGGTGAATTTTCTGGAGTTGATGGAGGATCATCATTATTGAAGTTAATTGGAGAAAAATCTCTTGGAGGATGCCAAGGTGACATCTCTGGTTCATCATAACCAGGTTTTTGATGCAGAATGGGAACAGGGATTAAAACATCCCTAGCTGATTCTTGTAGTTCCTGATGGTCAGGTAGATCCATTTGTTCTGATTGTTCTTGATCAGAATCAGCTGTTTGATCATTCTGTGGAATAGGGGCAGGTCCATCTTCTTGATTTCTAGAACAATGTGGAAAGAAGTTCTCATCAAAAGTAGCATTAGTAGCAATGACCACACAGTGCTTTTTCTTTGACCAAAAGCACCAACCTTTTGTGTTAAGTTTATACCCAATAAATGTCATTTCTTCTGATTTGGGAGACAGTTTGTTCAGCCATTGTTCAGGAGGAATGAAGACATAAGCTCTACAACCAAAGACTTGGAAGTAGGAGGCATCTGGTTTCTTCCCATTGAAGATCTCAATAGGAGTCTTCCAATTATGATGATGCATGGGCTGTCTGTTATACAAATGAAGAGCAGTCTCTACAGTGTCTTGCCAGAATGCTTTAGGAAGGCAAGCACGATGGCACATGCTTTCAGCCTTTTCAAGAATAGTTCTGTTAAATCTCTCAGCACATCTGTTTTGCTAGGGTATATGAGGCACAGAGGTCTGGTGAGTAACCCCTCTGGATGAGAGGAATGCCTGGAACTTGTGACCCATAAATTCACCCCCTCGGTCTGAACATATGAAGGCAAGAGTTTGACCAGTGAAGGTCTTAGCCCAAGAAACCATGTTCTTGATGTTAGCCAAACAGTCTGACTTGGCCCACAAGAAGGAGAGTAAAGCACATCTAGAAAAGTCATCTATAAAAGTAAGAATATACTGAGCACAGGAGTGAGGCTCAGTAGGCATAGGACCAACAAGGTCAGTATGCATAAGAGCAAGAGGATGAGAGGCCCTCTTTCCAGATACACTGAAAGATCTATCTGGCATCTTTCTGACCTGATAACCATGAAGGGGCTATTATTAGAAGGAAGAGTTAGAGTTGGAACACCAGATAATTGGGTAGTTGCATGATGCAAGGCATTCTTGGAAGTGTGGCCAAAGTGTTGATGCCAGATTTGATAAGATCGATCATCTGCAAGAGAGGCCACAACAGAAGACAAAGGAGTAATCGTTTCTGACTGAAACCAGTGCAAGTTGTTAGCTGGTGATAAGGCAGTGGCCTGGATCACTAAGTGACCTTTCTTGTTCCAGATCCTAGATCCAGATTTAGTGATCTCACAGCGATAGCCATGGTGTGTTAATGAAGACACAGAAAGCAAGCGATGTGAAGCATCAGGGGTAAACCAAACTTCTTTTAATGAAACTGGAGAATAAGATTCTCTGATTTGATGTATGAGAATGGTTCCTGGACCTCTCATTAGAACCTTATTCCCATTAGCAATAGTAGCTATGCGTTGTTGTTCTCCTAAAT
>QFEQ01000335.1:4116-43479 GCA_003316335.1 Hemileccinum impolitum
ATCATCGATTATCATTGTTCCACCGTCGTTCCTCGGTATTCGGCTGGTCCCCGTCAAAGCCAGCTATGGACGGAGCCCCGCCATGACGGCTGTCCCTCAAGAGGAAGCCCATGGCATGTCTTAGTGTTATTCTCGTCGTCGTCCCGCCTCCGCCCATAACATCATTGCCATATTCCTCGTTCAACCATCTCAAGTCCAGTACAGTTTCAACTAGGACATGGCTACAGCAAGGTGAGTGGATATTAACAAGGAATGAAGATGCAGTGTGGATCAGAATGGAAGAAGGGAAAGCTGCATCTGAATCTAATTGTAAATTGGATCGTGGCAGAGATCCAGATAGGATCTATCTGTGATCAACAGAGATAACCATGGGAAGATCTAATCAGGGACTAGGGTAAGGCAATGGTAAGGGTCAAGTGTGTTACCATAGCTGCTAAGGTAAATGTCTATAATCGTGAAGTCAAACCATCATTAGTCCAGAGAACTGATAGAGAACAGTTGAGACAAGCCATGTCCTATAACAGTTAAAGGTACAGTGAAGTTTGGTGGAGGTTCACTAATGGTGTGGGGGTGTATAGAATGGAATGGTGTTGGGGTATTGAGTGAGATTGAGGGAAGAATGGATGCTGAACAATATGTGGCCATTTTGAAGGAGGGGTTGCTTCAAAGCATGGAGGAATCTGGAATCTCAGAAGATGACATTATTTTTCAACAGGATAATGACCCAAAGCATACCTCTAGAAGAGCCCAAGGATGGTTTGAAGAACAAGATATCAAGCTTCTAGATTGGCCTGCACAGTCTCCAGACCTTAATCCTATTGAACACATGTGGAATCATCTCAAAAGGTGTCTCTCAGCCTATAAGAATGCTTCTATGGGAGTTCATCAATTATGGGAAAGAGTAGAGGTAGAGTGGGGAAAGATTTCTGTGGAACAGTGTTAAAAATGGATAGAAAGTATGCCTAGAAGGATTGAAGCAGTTATAAAGGCCAAGGGAGCTCATACCAAATATTAGATACTTTGATTTTTGTAAAGTCAAAAAACTGTCTATATGACATGTCATTTTAAAATGGCTGCCATTCATTCACCTCTTGATTAAATCTCTTGATTCCTGGATGGATAGAAAGCCCTAAATGGGCGGAGGATTTCATCCTCTCATGGTTTAGATAGGGGTTAAGTGTTATTGCAGTTGTGAGCTTTTAGTGCAAAATGTGCAAACATGTGGACAGTTTTTTGAGCCACTGTATGTTATGTATTATTGAGCACTGTTTTACCTTAGCATTTCTTTCTTTCCAAAGTCACATGACCAGTGCATGTGACCACGGGAACTGGCACATGACCTGAGGCTAGACCTATGACATCATCAATGATGTCATACCTCATGGTCCTTATCTTCTCTCATGGTTATTACCTCTTCCTTCCTCTTCGTTCCATGACATTCTATCTCTCACACTTGCCCTAAACTAATTAGAATTCAGAACCCTGCTCTAATGTACTCGGTTGTCACTATATAAACCCTTCCTGTAATTCCCTCATACCTTAGTCCTATTCACTTGCATTCCCTCCTCACAAAGGGGCCCTTTGCTCTTGAGTACCGCTCCTCTCTCTTTCGCCAGCCTCACCCTCTGTCAAGGGGCATGTGAATGCTTTGTCTCACAACTATCTACCTGCCCATCACCCACCTCATCCTCATCACTGACATTCTTGCTGATCTCAAACACCAATGTCTACTCATCACTGTTTTCTTAGTTCAACCCATATGAGAGCAGTATGGTTTCATATATAGCAGGATGGTTTTCTTACTATATCATGTCAAGATCTGGCTTAAACATAGGTTGGTTACCATCACTGGTCATCACTGTTACAGCATCAGGTGCAGCCATAAAGGCACTCCATTCACACATAGCAGGGCTCATAACCTATTAAAACACTAATGCTATAAATTTCAAGATATAAAAATATCCCAAATGCAAAGGGATAAAGGAATAAGGCTCAAGTAGGAACACTTACTTGAGGCTAATGATCTGAGGTTGGACCAAGAGCCTTGCACTGAGGATCAGAGCAGTGATAGTGTTGTGGTCTGCAACTATGATCTCCATGAGAAACACAGAAATGAGGAGGTGGTGAACATTGGTGTCTATGTCGATGAAGATGACGAGGTTGAAGATTGGTATGGCGATCGAGATGATGCAATATAACATGCAGTGGCCCCTTTGGACAGAGGGCTGGGCTGGCGAAGAAGAGAAGAGTGGTATCACTGAGTTATAGGCACTGCAGGCAGTGGGTGGAACAAAGTGAATAGGACTAAAGTACGAGGAAATTACAAGGAGGTTTATATAGTATGACCGAGTACTTTAGGGCAAGTATCTGAGTCTGAATTATGTTTAGGGCAGGTGAAGATAAGGTAATGATGGAATATTCTAGAAGAAAAGAAGAAGAAGGAAATAAATGTGAGAAGAAGATAAGGACCATGAGACATGACATCATCAATGATGTCATGGATCTAGCCTCAGGTCATGAGAACATTCCCACGGTCACGTGCACTTGGTCATGTGACTTTGGAAGGGAGAAATAACTGAGGTAAAATGGTGCTTAGTGTTGCGGGACTGCAACAACAATGAGCTCTACCAGGAAAACAGATACATGGAGACAGCAAGCGGAAGTGTCGACGTCGATGAGGAGGACAAGGACAAGATCGAAGATTGGGATGGCGACAGAGACGATTCGATATAGCATAAGACAGCCCCTTTACAGAGGGCTAGGCTGGCAAAGGAAAGATGGAGTAGTACCACTGAGTTGCAGGCACCAGTTGAGGTGGGTGGAATGAAGTGAATAGGACTAAGGTAAGAGGGAATTACAGGGAAGGTATATATACGATGAGTGACTACCTTAGAGCAGGTGTCTGAGTCCGAATTAGCTTTAGGGTAGGTAAAGATAAGAGGACGAAGAATGTTCTGGAACAAAAGAAGAAAGACGGAGATGAACGTGTGAAAAGATAAGGGGACATGAGGTATGATGTCATTGATGACATCATAGGTCTAGCCTCAGGTCACATGGATGTTCCCACGGTCACGTGCATCTAGTCATGTGACTTTAGGAAAGAGAAATTGACTAAGTAAACAGTGCTCAGTGATGCAAGCATATGAGCAAAAGATAAAGTGAAAAATAAGGCGTACGCATGTCCGAACTATAACACTTAGTGATGCTAGGCATATGAGTGAAAAGAAAAGAAATAAAATAGGGGCATATGCATGTCCAAACTATAACACTACCCCCCATTCACCAGATTCAAGGTCCAACTGCAAGTCTGCAAATTTGGTATAGGAGGGTCCAACAGGAGAGAAAAGGGAGAGGAATTGCATGTCAGAAATGCCCCAAATAGGGCGAGGAGCAAAGGGATGTAAGCGATGGAAGTTGTTGATAGCATCTTACATGTGTTTTAAATTAGTAGCCAGTTCCCAGGTGCGATCCACCTCGTCCCATCCCTTCTAATGGATGAGGTACTATAGTTTTCCGTGTGAAAGTCTGCTAGCGGCAATAAAATCAACCTCGTATTCTTCATGGCGGTCTTCTGTGACCGTGATGGCATTAGGTGTAAATATGGGCTGGCCAGCCAGTGGTGCTTTGTAGGGTTTTACATGTGAAACATTGACCATAGGATGGATAGAAATGGAGAAAGGGAGGTGGAGCATGACAGCATTAGGGAGTATGGCGGTGATACAATATGGACCAATGAACTTCTGCATTAATTTTCGAGCAGGGTACAGAAGAGTGAGGTGGTCGGTGGATAACCAGACCAGGTCACCGATAGCATATGAAGGAGCAGAGGAGCATTTAGACTCTTGGCTTAGCACCATTCGGTCTCTGGATTTAGTGAGTGTGGTGGCAATTTCATCATGCAACTTTGCCATTGAGGAAGCGAGCAACCCCCCAGGGGTAGTAGACGATGATGGTTCAACCCCTAGATGTGGTTGATAATTACCTGTGACTTGGAAGGGGGTGGCACCAGTGGTGGTAGTAAGAGATGAGTTGTGCACAAATTGCACCATTTTGAGCCAATCACTCCAAGAGTCTTGTCGTTTTGTGACGTATGCTCTAAGGTATGCCAGTACCTTGCAGTTGATTCGTTCCATCTGTCTGTCTGTCTGTGGATGATATGCTGTTGACAACTTCTGTTGAATCCCTAGAACTTTGCAGAGTTCTTTTGTGAACTCTGACACGAATTGTGGTCCCCTGCCTGATGTTATAGTTCGGGCACACATATGCCCTATTTTTCACTTTACTCTTCGCTCATATGCTTGCATCACTGAGCACCATTTACTTAGTCGATTTCTCTTTCCAAAGTCACGTGACTTAGTACACATGACCGCGGGAACACTCACATGACTCGAGGCCAGACCTATGATGTCATCAATGACATCATACCTCGTGTTCCCTTATCTTTCGCATGTTCATCTCCGTCTCTCTTCTTTCGTTCCAGAACATTCTTCGTCTCTTATCTTTACCTACCCTAAAGCTAATTCGGACTCAGACACCTGCCCTAAGGTAGTCGCTCATTGTATATAAACCCTCCCTGTAATTCCCTCCTACCTTAGTCCTATTCACTTTGTTCCACCCACCTCTTCTGGTGCCTGCAACTCAGTGGTACTACTCCAACTCTCCTCTGCCAGCCTAGCCCTCTGTAAAGGGGCCACTTTATGCTATATCGCATTCTCTCTGTCACCATACCGATCTTTCATCTTGTCCTCGTCGTACTCGTCAACGCCGACACTGTCAACCATCGTCTCCTCGTCTCGGTATTCCTGGTTGAACCCATCCTTGTTGCAGCCTGCAACACTTGAATAGGACTGTTGGAAACTGATCCACGCTGCATACCCCTTTCCTCATATATGTCCAGAACTAAGTGGCTTGAATGTATCGAAGTCCACAGAGAAGCCGCCGCTCTTGCTTTCTACCATCTCAACGTCCGAGACTGTACCCCAACACCCCCACGACAACCGTCTCCTGCACCATCAGTCAATCCTAACAACCACACTCCCAAACCAGAAGGAACCAACGGATTGTTCCTGAGAAGAAAATGAGTCCCCCAAGTAAAGAAGGCTCGTCACCCCAAATACATCCGACCTGCCGAAGAATTCCCCAAAGACCTGTGAGTTCTTCGACCCCGATCTCAGATCATCAAGCCGGCTCGTTACCTTTAAATCCCCAGAGTCCGCTTGGAAGATAGCCGACAGTAAGGATGTCGGGTAACCAGCTATGGGATGATCTCTCTAAGCAAATGACATTAATGGCTATGGCCATGCAGACACTCATCACCAACCAAACCGCTTCCTCCTCCTCCTCTAACGCCTACAAGGCTTTCGCTGATCCCGGCACCTAGGACGGTGATTGAAATAAGTTCCGCATCTGGTGGACGAAAATAGGTGCTTGGGTCGACTGCCAGGTGAACCTAAATGACCACCAACGGACCATTGCAGTTCTTCTTCAGATGAATGGGAGAGCTGCTGATTTTGCTCGAGTAACAATCGAACAATACCCAGTCAAAGGTCTATGGCCAACGTGGAAGGTGCTCAAGGAGCACATTGAAAAACATTTTCGAATCGACGTATTAAAAGTGGAAGCCTACAAGAAACTAGTAGCGCTGTGACAAGGGTCCCTCCCCATAGAGGTGTATACGCAACAATTCAACTTGTTGCAAATCGATGCTGAGATGGAGCCAGGGATCGCGCTCCAACTCTACAAAGAAAGTATCAATTATAATATCTACTTACAGCTCTGCCTTCGACAACTGGTGATAAAAGAGGACCTCGAAACATGGGAAGATACGGCGATCGAGATTGGAAAACTTTTCCATCGTATCAAACTAGAGCAAAGCAAGTCGAGCTTCATCCCTTGCAATCAATATTGGTCAGAACTGCAGTTCACAGCCATAGGGATACAACCTGGCCAAGGAGCCCCAATGCAAGACATACGGGCCATTCAAAACCCGCCCCGAGTCGACAATCGGGACTGTTACAACTGTGGTAAAAAGGGCCACATATCCCGAAATTGCAAGGAACCATGAAAACCTCGACCACGCCCCACCTTTGATCCCATGACGGGAAAAACCTCTTATCCGCCTCGACAGAACCGCGAAATACCACTCACTTCCACCACTGCCATTGCCTCAGTCGCAGCAGAATCCTCCTCCTCCTCCTCACCTCACACCTGCGCTTCGTCCATCCCTGAATGGCAAAACGAAGAGGCGCAGGCCTACTATTTTGACTTGTTTACGACCAGAGCACGGCACCTTGCTGCTGAAGGACTTAAGGGAAAAGAACAAGCCGAATAGATCCGGGGGGTACCTATTCGGCTAAGGATAACAAATTTACTTCCTCTATTCCGTTTTCTTCTCCTTCTTCTTCTTTTAATCGTTTGTCTGTTTTACCTATCGAAGGGGAGATGGACAAAGAAGTAGTCGATCAGCAAAACTCCTGTGATATAGCCTACAAGGCTGAAGGGAGTGGAGCAACTTCTTTGAACAATTTTACGTATGGACTCACCTCCGAAAGGGCATCTCAATTGAGCGTGGCACTGGAGAATAATAGTGTGCTTAATTCCCTATTGAATGATCGATCTTCTCGAATTTCCTCTTATAAATCCCCCCAAGCAATGTTCTCTCACCAGGAACCCGATGCCTCTCAAGGAGGTGAATTTGACATCAATACTGATGTTTATTTTCAGGACAAAAAAGAAAACTGGATCTTCTGAACAATGTCGTCGCTCCTCGACTCAGGAGCAGTACAAACCTTCATAGACAAACATTGGGTAACGGAAATGGGCATTACAACACACCCTCTTTCCAACCCAATGAATGTAACAAATGCTGATGGATCTTCCTCCAAACATGGAATGATCCACGAGTATGTTTCCATTGTCTTATCATATAACGGACATGCAGAAGGTGTAGATGCACTGGTCACAACCCTAGGATCCCATGAAGTCATCCTAGGATATGATTGGTTCTATCAGCATAATCTGCTCATTGATTGGGTAGCCAAAACCGTGACCTTCAACAGATGTACTAAACATTGCAAAGCTAACCAAACAAGGCAATGGGTACCAGTACGATCCATCGAAGAAGGACTTGTGGAAAAGGTCCCAAAACAATACCATGAATTCCTCGATGTCTTCAGTAAGGAGGAATCTAAACGAATGCCGATAAGAAAACCCTGGGATCACACTATCGATCTCAAACCGGACTTTGTACCAAAAAAGGGACGAGTCATTCCACTCTCTGATACCGAAATTGAAGAAGTCTGGAACTTCATCACAAGCGAACAAGAAAAAGGGTATATTCACCCATCAAAATCCCCTCAAACGGCTCCAGTATTCTTCATCCCAAAAAAGACAGGCGAAAAATGACTCGTAATGGACTACCGTTATCTAAACAAGGGAACAGTAAAAAATTCCTATCCCTTACC
The DNA here is from genome assembly GCA_003316335.1 of Hemileccinum impolitum. Taxonomy (NCBI): domain Eukaryota; kingdom Fungi; phylum Basidiomycota; class Agaricomycetes; order Boletales; family Boletaceae; genus Hemileccinum; species Hemileccinum impolitum. The sequence goes on from QFEQ01000335.1 coordinate 11,580, forward strand.
GTTCATTTCTTCTTTAGTAGATCGACTAAAAGGCGCTGACAAGTTCACTTGTCTTGACTTACGCTGGGGATACAATAACGTCTGCATCAAAGAAGGAGATGAATGGAAAGCGGCGTTTGTTACCCCATTGGGCACCTATGAACCGGTTGTAATGTATTTTGGTATGACTAATTCTCCCCCAACTTTCCAACAGATGATGAACGATATATTCAATGACATGTACGCTGTCGTCATTGTCTACTTGGATGACATGTGCATCTTCACACGAAAGAAAACCAATGAAGAGCACTCCGAAATAGTCAAGGAAGTTCTTCAGTACTTGCGCGAGAACGACCTTTATGCCAAACCAGAAAAGTGTATTTTTAACGCTGACGATGTCGACTTTTTAGGCATGCATGTTTCAAAAGACAGTGTTTCCATGCAAAACAAAAAAGTTGATGCCATTCTGGAATGGCCTGCACCTACGAAGCTTAAACAACTTCAATCATTCCTTGGTTTATGTAATTATTATCGACGATTCATCCAGGGCTTCAGACAAATCACTCGCCCTCTCAACGACCTCACCAAGAAAAATGTTCCATATACCTGGGGGGAGGCACAACAAATCGCATTTACATGCTCAAAAAACAATTCACCGAAGCACCACTTTTAGCTTATCCCAATTCTTCCCGACCAATGCGGCTGGAAACCAATGCAAGTGATATCGCCATGGGTGTGGTATTATCGATTCAAGGGGAAGATAATTTGTGGTGCCCTTGTGCTTTCCTTTCTCATTCTTTTTCTTCCGCTGAGTGAAATTATCCTGTCTATGACAAGGAATTGTTGGCTATCATACGTGCTCTCGAGGAGTGGCAACATTACCTCATCGGAAAAACTGACTTCGAGATCTGGACAGATCACAAAAATCTCGAATATTGGAAAAAGCCACAAACCTTGTCTGGTCGACAAGCTCGCTGGCACGAGCTTCTTCAAGAATTCAATTACACTTTAATTTACAAACCCGGCAACACGAACGGACGTGCCGATGCACTTTCTCGCCGACCGGATCACGGCGATGCAGTTGATAATCTGAATGAAAATATCACGGTCTTTCCCTCTACCATTTTAAGATCCTCTAATCTATCTATCCCGGTGTCTCTCACCTCTTCAGATGCTCGCCTTCCTACCAAAGGCTCCTCCGCCGCGGCAGGTTTTGACCTGTACTCCACCAACGATTTTGACATCCCCACCCACGATCAACTCTTAATTCCCACCCATGTCAAAATTCAACTCCCCTTTGGTACATATGGCAGGATTGCCCCCCGTTCAGGCCTCGCCTTCAAACATAAAATCGACATCATGGCTGGAGTCATTGACACCGATTATAGGGGAGAAATTGGGGTCATCCTGTTCAATCATGCAGACACACCATTTCACATTTCTAAACATGACCGTATTGCTCAACTAATTATCGAAAAAATAGAAAATCCAACACTAACAGAAGAAAAGACTCTAGAAGAGTCAGAACGAAACGAAAAAGGTTTTGGCTCCACAGGAGTCAAGGCCATGACTTCCACTTCCCTTTACTCTAACTTTGAAACTAAACTAATGAATGAATCCGAACAATTAGGTGTTGACACAATTAACGAATATGAGTATTATGCTCAAGAAAAAATCTTCCGATCTTCGAACGGCATTGTTTTCGTGCCCCCTTCTCTTCGTAACGAACTTATTTCCTTATTTGATGATTCTCCTACGGCAGGCCATCCAGGCCGAGATTGTACTATTAGCGCCATTAAACAATTCTATTGGTGGCCAGGCACGGCCAAAGACATTTCTACCTACGTTGAACACTGTCAGGTGTGTTCCCTCATGAAGGGTTCATCAAAACCACCGGCAGGAAAATTGATCCCTCTTCCAATTCCATCTGGCCCTTGGGTCAACATATCTATCGATTTCATCACTGGTTTTCCTTCCTCCAAAGGATACGATGCCATAGGCGTCGTAGTCAATCGTTTTTCAAAAGAAATCATTTTATTCCCTTGCACAAAAACCACTTCATCCGCCGACCTGGCACTTTTATTTAGAGATCATGTTTGGTGCACGCACGGACTACCTAACACTATAGTCTCAGACAGGGGACCACAATTCATGTCGGAATTCATGAGAGAGCTTTGCAAAGTCTTGGGGATCCAGCAAAAACTGTCGACAGCGTATCACCCACAGACGGACGGGCAAACCGAACGGATCAATCGCAAGGTACTAGCATATCTCAGAGCATATGTCGCAAAACGACAAGACTCTTGGAGTGACTGGCTGAAAATGGCACAATTTGTTCATAACTCCTTCTTGACAACAGCCACTGGTGCCACCCCTTTCAAAGTCACACGTAATTATCGTCCACAATGAGGAATAGAACCCTCCTCTACTACGACCCCTGGGGGGTCACTCGCTTCCACCATGGCAAAGTCTCATGATGAAATTGCTGCCACGCTCACTAAATCTAGAGATCGAATGGTACTCAGCCAAGAGTCTAAACGATCCGCTGCTCCTTCATATGCTATCAGTGACCTGGTCTGGTTATCCACCGACCACCTCACTCTCCTGTACCCCGCGTGTAAATTAACTCAAAAATTCATTGGGCCCTATCACATCACCATCGTCCTTCCCAATGCCGTCACCCTTTACCTCCCCTCCTCCATCTCCATCCATCCTACCATTAACGTATCCCGAGTAAAACCATACAAAGCCCCACTGGTTGGTCAACCCGTATTTAAACCAGACGCTATCACAGTTACAGAAGATCGCCATGAAGAATATGAAGTAGACTTCATCACAGCCAGCAGGCTTTCTCAAGGAAAATTACAGTACCTCATCCACTGGAAAGGATGGGACGAGGTGGATTGCACCTGGGAACCAGCCAATAATCTAAAACACGTGCAGGATGCTATCCTAGACTTTCATCGCTCTCATCCCTCCGCTCCTCACCCTATTTGGGGCATTTCCGACATGCAATTCCTCTTCTTGTTTTCTCCCTTTGGACCCTCCTATACCGAATTCACAGACTCGCAGTTGGACCTCGAATCTGGTGAATGGGGGGTAGTGTTATAGTTCGGGCACGTGTACACCCTATTTTTCACTTTACTCTTCACTCATATGCTTGCATCACTGAGCACCGTTTACTTAGTCAATTTCTCTTTCCAAAGTCACGTGACTTAGTGCACGTGACCGCGGGAACACTCACATGACTCGAGGCCAGACCTATGATGTCATCAATGACATCATACCTCGTGTTCCCTTATCTTTCACACGTTCATCTCCGTCTCTCTTCTTTCGTTCCAGAACATTCTTCGTCTCTTATCTTTACCTACCCTAAAGCTAATTCAGACTCAGACACCTGCCCTAAGGTAGTCGCTCATTGTATATAAACACTCCCTATAATTCCCTCCTACCTTAGTCCTATTCACTTCGTTCCACCCACCTCTTCTGGTGCCTGCAACTCAGTGGTACTACTTCAACTCTCCTCTGCCAGCCTAGCCCTCTGTAAAGGGGCCACTTTATGATATATTGCATTCTCTCTGTCGCCGTACCGATCTTTCATCTTGTCCTCATCGTACTCGTCGATGCTGACACCGTCAACCGTCGTCTCCTCGTCTCAGTATTCCTGGTCGAACCCATCCTTGTTGCAGCCCACAACACCTGAGACAATAGTGTTAGGAAGTCCATGTGTGCACCAAATGTGGTCTCTAAATAAAAGTGCCAAATCAGTGGATGATGTGGTTTTAAAGCATGGGAAGAGAACAATTTCTTTTGAAAAACAATCAACTATGATGCCAATAGCATCATACCCTTTGGAGGTAGGGAATCCTGTGATGAAATCAATAGATATATCCGTCCAGGGATGAGAAGAGATAGGAAGTGGTAATAATTTTCCTGCCAGTGGCTTTGATGATCCCTTTGTGAGGGAGCACACCTAACAGTGCTCTACATAAGAAGAAATGTCTTTTGCTGCACTAGGCCACCAGTAAAATTGTTTGATGGCACTGATAGTACAATCTCTGCCTGGGTGGCCAGATGTGGGGGAATCATGAAATAAGAAAATGAGTTCGGTACAAAGTAAAGGTGGCACAAATACTATGCTGTTCAAAGTTCTGAATAATTTTTCCTGAGCGTGGGGCAATTTGACTGTAAGTACCCAAGAGTAGTTGGATCTTGACATGGATGGGTATAAGGAGTTGATCATGGGCAGGGATGTCAAAATCCAATGTAGAATACAGGTCAAAGCCTGCCGCAGTGAGGGAATCTTTGGTGGGTAAGCGAGCATCAGAAGAGGTGAGATGAACAGGGATAGATAAGTTAGAGGAACAGAGGACAGCAGAAGGGAAGATTGTAATATTCTCATTGAGGTTCTCAACTGCTTCACCATGATCTGGGCAGTTGTTACAGTACTGGCTCGTACACCGCTATCTCTATCAGTTAACCGGACTAACATTTACTTTATTGTTTACCTTAGCGGATATGGGCACACGCTAGACTCTGCCCCTATCCTTACCCTTGTCCCCGATTGGATCTTCCCACGGTTATCTCCGTTGATCGGGATGATCTAGATCTCTGCCATGATCCGATCTACAATAAGGTTCGGCGTACACCTTCTCTTCCATTCCATTCCCATGCACGTGTACACCTCACCCCTAGTTAATCTCCGCTTTGCCTTGCCGTAGCCATGCCTTCTACCACACCGCATGTTATCCACATGGACTACACCCTTTAGGTAGTACCCTCTACCCTAGTCACTCGTAACGTAGTCACTGTCACTACCATAGTCTCTATATAAGCCCTAGGGACTATGATGAAGGATCCCTATCCTTTCATTGTGGTCTTTGGGGGATCACCCTTCGTTTTAAAGGCTCTAGCCTGCCTACGTATAAGTGGCTCTGCTCTCACTTCCATTCGATCGCCCCACCGCTGAGTCCTCAGGCATTGACGACGCCTCTCGTACCTCACAACCGTCGCAACCTCAGTATAGGCATCGGCCATCCTGCCAAGAGTCAGGATAGCGCCATGTTCTAGTCTTCCGTCCTGGATGCCTATAACAGCAGTGAGATAACATGTCAGCACGTCCATTCATGTTGCCAGGTTTGTAAATAAGGATATAGTTGAACTCTTGTAGCAGTTCATGCCAGCGAGCTTGTCTTCCCAAGAGTGTCTGGTTTTTTCCAGTATTCGAGATTTTTGTGGTCTGTCCAAATCTTGAAGTCAGTTTTTCCAATGAGATAATGTCACCACTCCTCAAGAGTGCAAATAATGGCTAGCAACTCCTTGTCATAGACAGGATAGTTGTGCTCAGCAGCAGAAAAAGAATGTGAAAGGAAAGCACAAGAACACCATAAGTTATCCTCCCCTTGAATCGACAATACCACTCTAGTGGCGATATCACTTGTGTTGGTTTCGAGCCACATAGGTTTGGAGGAGTCAGGATAGGTGAGTAGTGGTGCCTCCATAAATAGTTTTTTGAGCATATCAAACATGTTTTGTTGTGCTTCCCCCCAGATATATGGTACATTCTTCTTGGTGAGATCATTAAGGGGGCAAGCAATTTGTCCAAAGCCCTGAATAAAATGTCTGTAATAATTACACAAACCCAAAAAGGATTGAAGCTGTTTGAGTTTGTGGGTGCTGGCCATTCCAGAATGGCATCAACTTTTTTGTTTTGCATGGCAACACCAATTTTCAAAATGTGCATTCCTAAAAAGTCAACATCATCAGCATTAAAAATACATTTCTCGGGTCTGGCATAGAGGTCATTTTTGCACAAGCACTGAAGAACCTCTTTGACAATCTCCGAATGTTCTTCATCCAATTTCTTGCGAGTAAAGATACACATGTTGTTGAGATAAACGATAACAACGGCATACATGTTGTTAAATATATCATTCATCATCTGTTGGAAGGTTGGAGGTGAGTTCGTCATGCCAAAATACATAACTAGGGGTTCATAGGCCCCCAAAGTGTTATAGTTTGGGCATGCATACACCCCAATTTTATTTCTTACTCTTCACTCATATGCCTGGCATCACTGAGCACTGTTTACCTTAGTCAATTTTCTCTTTTCGAAGTCACATGACCTGGTGCATGTGACTGTGGGAATGTTCACCTGACTTGAGGCTAGACTCATGACATCATCAATGATGTCACACCTCATATTCCTTATCCTTTTCTCACATTTATCTCCATTCACTTCTTTCATTCCAGAACATTCCGTCTCCTTATCTTTGTCTGCCCTTAACCTCATTCAGACTCAGATACTTGCCCTAAAGTACTTGGTCGTTACTATATAAACCCTTCCTGTAATTCCCTTGTACTTTAGTCCTATTCACTTCGTTCCACCTACTGTTAACCAGTGCCTGCAACTCAGTGGTACCACTCCTCTTCTCATCGCCAGCCTAGCCCTCTGACAAGGGGCCTTGTTTATGCTCTATCAAATCATTGCCATCACCATCTCTATTTTCAACCTTGTTCTCATCATACTCGTCAACATTGACATGGACATCTACTGTCTCCTCATATCCGTTTATCTCATTGAACCCGTCGTTGCAGTCTGCAACACAAAGGAGTGACAAAGGCAGCTTTCCACTCATCATCTTCTTTGATGCAGACATTGTTGTATCCCCATCTCAGGTCCAGACAAGTGAATTTGTCGGTGCCTTTCAACTGATCTACTAAAGAAGAAATAAGTGGGAGAAGGTAAGAGTTTTTTACTATTCCCTCATTTAAATATTGGTAATCCATGACCAGTCATTTTTCACTGGTCTTTTTGGGAATGAAGAAACTGGAGCTGTTTGTGGGGATTTGGATGGGTGGATATAGCCCTTTTCTTGTTCAGATTTGATGAAATTATGGACTTCTTTGATCTTGGCATCAGAGAGTGGAATAACCCAACCCTTTTTGGAGATGAAGTCGAGTTTGAGATTGATAGTGTGATTCCAAGGTTTTCATATTGGCATCTGTTTGGATTCTTCTTTACTAAATACATTGAGGAATTCATGATATTGTTTTGGTACCTTTTCGGCAAGGCCTTCTTCAATAGATCAGACCAGGATCCATTGTTTGGTTTGATTGGCTTTACAATTTTTTGTACATCTATTAAACATTACTGTTTTTTCTACCCAATCAATGAGTGGATTGTGACAGTAAAACCAATCATAGTCTAAGATCACTTCATGGGATCCTAGGGTTGCGACCAGCACATCTACACCTTCAGAGTGTCCGTTGTAAGAGAGTACAGTGGAGATATATTCATGGATCATTCCATGTTTGGAGGAGGATCCGCCCACATTGGTGACATTCATTGGGTTGGAAAGTGGATGTGTCATTATTCCCATTTTGGTTACCCAATGTTTGTCCAGGAAGGTTTGAACTGCTCCTGAATCCAATAGGGAGGAGGTAGTTCTGAATGTCCATTCATCTTCTTTTGTCTGAAAGTATACATCAGTATTAATGTCGAATTTACCTCCTTGAGAGGCATCTGGTTCCTGATGAGAAAATGAGACTTGGGAGGATTTATAAGAGGAAATATGAGAAGATCATTCATTCAATAGGGAATTAAGCACACTATTTTTATCTGGTGCTGTGCTCAAGGGAGATGCCCTTTCAGATGTGAGTCCGTATGTATAATCATTCAAAGAGGTTTCATTTTCAACTACCTCTCTGTCCATCTCCCCTTCGATAGGTAAACAAGAAAAATGATTTGGAGAAGAAAGAGAAAAAGGAATCATAGAAACAAAACTTTTATCCGTGGCTGAGTAGGTACCTTCCAGATCTACTCGGCTGTCTCTTTTCCCTTGAGTCCTTCAGCAGCTAAGTGCTGTGCTCTAGTCATAAATAAATCAAAATAGTAAGCTTGCACTTCTTCGTTCTGCCAATCCAGAATAGAGGAAGAGGAGGAGGAGTCGGCCACGACTGAGGCAATGGCCATTGTGGGAGCTAGTAGTATTTCACAATTTTATCATGGTTGAGTAAGTCATTCTTCCTGTCATCAGGTCGAACGTGGGACATGCTCTTGGCTTTCTCAGTTCTTTACAGTTGCAAGAAATGTGGCCTTTCTTTCTGCAATTGTAGCAATCGTGATTATCTACCTGAGGTGGTCCTTGGACAGTGTGGATGTCCTGCATGGAAGCTCCTTGACCAGGTTGTGTTCCAACGGCGGTGAATTGGGGTTCAGAATGGAATTGGTTACAGAGAATGAAGCCTGCTTTGCTTCTCTCAAGTCAGATGCAATGGAACATTTTGCTGATCTCGATGAATGTATCTTCCCACGTTTCAAGATCTTCTTTGATAGTGGGACATCACAGACAGACCTGAAGGTAGATATTATAATCAATGCTTTTCTTATAGAGTTAGAGCGTGATGCCTAGCTCCATCTCTGCATCAATTTGAAGAAGATTGAACTGTTGCGTATATACTTCTATGGGGAGAGATCCTTGTTGCAATGCAATCAATTTTTTGTAGGCTTCTACCTTGAGTACATCGATTCTGAAGTGTTTCTCAATGTGCTCTTTTAGGACTTTCTATGAGGGCCAGAGTCCTTTGATGGGATATTGCTCGATTGTTACTTGAGCAAAATCAGTGGCTCTCCCATTCATTCGTAGGAGAACAGCAACCATCCTCTGGTGGTCGTCCAAGTTGGGCTGGCAATCAACCCAGGCACCTATCTTGGTCCACCAGATGCAGAACTTGTTACAATTGCTGTCCCAGATGCTGGGATCAGCAAAAGCCTTGTAGGTGTTAGAGGATGGAGGAGAGGTGTTGGTGGATTGATTTCATCAGGTCTTGCATGACCACAGCCATGAGCATCATTTGTTTTGAGAGATCATCCCAGAGCTAATTTCCAGACATCCTTACTGTCCATTATCTTCCAAATAAACTCTGGGGATTTACTGATAACGAGCTGGTTTGACCAATTGGGAATAAGGGCAGAGTATATGGCGGTCTTCAGAGAATTTGTCAATGGGACAAATGTACTTTGGGTGTCTCACTTTCTTTATCCACAGGACTCTCTTTCATTGGAGGAAAAGTCTGTTTGTTCCCTCTGGTTCAGGCATGTGGTCATTGGGGTCGATGGAGGGAACAGGTGATAGTTCTCGTACAGGTGTCAGGGCACAGTCTTGGACATTAAGGCAATAAAATGCTAGTATAGCGGCTTCTTTCTGAACTTCAATGTGTTTGAGCCACTTAGTTCATGTCATATAAAAGAGGAAGGGGGAACGCAGTGAGGTCCAGCTTCCGAGAGTCCTATTCAAGTGTTGTGGTCTGCAACTATGATCTCCACAAGAAACACAGAAATGAGGAGGCGGTGAACGTTGGTGTCTACATCGACAAAGATGACAAGGATGAGGTTGAAGATCGGTACGGTGATTGAGACAATGCGATATAACATGCAGTGGCCCCTTTGGACAGAGGGCTAGGCTGGCAAAGAAGAGGAGAGTGGTATCACTGAGTTACAAGCACTGCAGGCAGTGGGTGGAATGAAGTGAATAGGACTAAAGTACGAGGAAATTACAGGGAGGTTTATATAGTATGACTGAGTACTTTAGGGCAAGTATCTGAGTCTGAATTATGTTTAGGGCAGGCAAAGATAAGGAAATGATGGAACATTCTGGAAGAAAAGAAGAAGACAGAAATAAACATGAGAAGAAGATAAGGAACATGAGGCATAACATCATCAATGATGTCATCGATCTAGCCTCAGGTCATGAGAATGTTCCCACAGTCATGTGCACTTGGTCACGTGACTTTGGAAAGAGAAATCAACTAAGGTAAAATGGTGCTCAGTGATGCTAGGCATATGAGCGAAAAGAAAAGAAATAAAATAGGGGTGTACACATGCCCAAATTATAACAGATAGAATGAATCAAGAGTGAACTCATTAGAAATAAGATGATCCTAAAAATTGATCTTATATAGGGGTATATGATATTTACATCTATGTACTGATTCGTATACAAGAACAAATGTTCTATTGTATTCTGTACCATTCTAACCAATGAAAGAATGAAGAAAGAGAATGGTACAACTCTCTAGATCATCTGATCTGGGATGTGATATTACACCATATGTTATCTAATCATGGATCATATGATCTCATCACATGACCAATATGGATGGTGTAATCAGTAAGTACCAGAAACCACTTTTCTGGACCATGGGAAAAAATAAACATACTACAAACACATTATGAACCTACTACAAACATACTATGAACTTGTTAAGGGTCAAAAACCTGGTATTTTTTGTTCATTCCAAAAGATGTTTGGATATGTTCTATAGGTGTTTTAGGTATGTTCTCAACCATAAAGGCAGCAATGGACAACTTATTATTACTAGTATTAGGAGACTAATTGTTGCTGGCTGCAACAATGACTTGGACTAAAAAGACGGAGATAAGGAGATGGCGACTGATGGTGTTGACATCAATGAGGATGACAAGGTTGAGGTTGAAGATCAGAATGGCAACCACAATGATACAATATAACATTCAAGTGGCCCCGAGCAGAGGGCTAAGCTGGCAAGGAAAAGAGGAGTGGTTCTACTAAGTTGCAGGCACCATTGGAGGTGGGTGGAACAAAGTGAATAGGACTAAAGTATGAGGGAATAACAGGAAAGGTTTATATAGTGAAGACCGAGTACTTTAGGGCAAGTATCTGAGTCTGAATTAGGTTTAGGGCAGACAAAGATAAGAAAAGGATGGAATGTTCTGGAAGAAAAGAAGAAGATAGAAATAACTGTAGGAAAAGATAATGAACATGAGGCATGACATCATAAATGATGTCATGGATCTAGCCTCAAGTCAGGTGAACGTTCCCACAGTCACATGCACTAGGTCACATGACTTTGGGAGTGTGAAACAACTAAGGTAGAATGGTGCTCAGTAATGTTGCACATATAAGTGAAGGTAAAAGTGAAAAATAAGAGCATACATGTACCTGAACTATAACACTAATTTGCTAGATAGCAATGATGATGAAACAACCCTGATGCTTATACTCCCAAGGGAGACATATTCAGGACTATTCCACCAGAGGGAAATTGTTATAGTTTGGGCACATGTACACCCTATTTTTCACTTTTACTTTTGCTCATATGCATGCATTATTATAGTTCAGGCATGCGTACGCCCTATTTTTCACTTTTACCCTTTGCTCATATGCTTGCATCACTGAGCACCGTTTACTTAGTCGATTTCTCTTTCCAAAGTCATGTGAGCTTGGTCACGTGACCGCAGGAACCTTCATGTGACTCAAGGCCAGACTTATGATGTCATTGATGACATCATACCTCATGTTCCCTTATCTTTTCACACATTCATCTCCGTTTCTCTTCTTTTGTTCCAGAACATTCTTCGTCCCTTATCTTTACCTACCCTAAAGCTAATTCAGACTCAGACACCTGCCCTAAGGTAGTCGCTCATCGTATATAAACCTTCCCTGTAATTCCCTCCTACCTTAGTCCTATTCACTTCGTTCCACCCACCTCATTTGGTGCCTGCAACTCAGTGGTACTACTCCACCTTCTCCTCTGCCAGCCTAGCCCTCTGTAAAGGGGCCTTCTTATGCTATATTGCATCGTCTCAGTCGTCATACCTATCTTCAACTTGGTACTCATTATACTCGTCAACATTGACACCACCGCTCACCATCTCCTCGTTTCTGTGTTCCTAGTTGAACTTGTTGTCGTTGCAGTCCCACAACACTTGAATAGGACTTAGAGAAGCCGGTCCACGCTGCATACCCCCTTCTTGTTTTATGTCCAGAACTAAGTGGCTCGAACGCATCGAAGTTCGCAGAGAAGCTGCCGCCCTCGCCTTCTACCATCTCAACATTAGAGACCGTACCCCGACACCTCCACGTCAACCATCCCCCATTCCTTTGGTCGACCCGAATGACCACATGCCCGAGCCTGAAGGTACCAACGGCTTGTACCTAAGGAGAAAAAAGATCCCACAAGTCAAGAAGGCTCACCACCCGAAATACATTCGTCCTATCGAGGAATACCCCAAAGACCTCCGAGTTCTTCGACCCCGTTCTCAGATCATCAAACCCACTCGTTACCAGTAAATCCCCAGAGCCCGTTTGGAAGATAACAGGCAGTAAGGATGTCTGGCAACCAACTCTGGGACGATCTGTCCAAACAGATGACGTTAATGGCGGCAGCAATGCAAACCCTCATCACGAACCAGTCTACCACCTCCTCCTCCTCAAACGCATACAAGGCTTTTGCCAATCCTGGCACCTGGGACGGCAATCGTAATAAGTTCCACATATGGTGGACAAAGATAGGTGCTTGGGTCAATTGCCAGGCGAACCTCAACGACCACCAAAGGACGGTCATGGTTCTTTTCCGCATGAACGGAAGAGCCGCCAACTTCACTTGAGTAACAATCAAGCAATACCCAGTCAAAGGTTTATGGCCAACGTGGAAGGTGCTCAAGGAGCACATCAAAAAGCACTTCCGCATTGATGTATTGAAGGTAGAAGCCTACAAGAAGTTGGTAGTGCTACAACAAGGGTCCCTCCCCATAGAGGTGTATACACAACAATTCAACTTGTTGCAAATCGATGCCAAGTTGGAGCCAGGAATCATGCTCCAATTATACAAAGAAAGTATCAATTATAACATCTACTTGCAGGTCTGCCTTCAACAACCAGCAATCAAGGAGGATCTCGAGATATGGGAGGATACCACCATCGAGATAGGCAAATTGTTCCATCGCATAAAGTTGGAGCAGAGTAAGTCGAGCTTCGTTCCTCGCAACCAATATCGGTTGGAACCACAGTTCATGGTGGTCGGGACGCAACCGGGTCAAGGAGCCCCGATGCAAGATATATGAGCCATTCAAAATCCACCCCAAGTTGACAATCAGGATTGTTACAACTGTGGAAAGAAAGGCCATATTTCCCGAAATTGCAAGGAACCTCGTAAACCTCGCCAATGTCCCTCCTTCGACCCCATGATGGGGAAAACCTCTTATCCGCCTCGACAAAATCATGAGATTCCGCTCGCTCCCTCTACGGCCATTGCCTTAGTTGCAGCCGACTCATCTTCCTCTGCCTCCCATCACTCCTGCGCTTTGTCAGTACCAGACTGGCAAAACGAAGAGGCACAGGCCTACTACTTTGACTTATTTACGACTAGAGCCCGGCATCTTGCAGCCGAAGGACTCAAGGGAAAAGAGCAAGCCAAATAGATCCGGGGGGTACCTATTCAGCTAAGGACACTAAATTTACTTCATCTATTCCACTTTCCTCTTCTTCTTCTAACTGTTTTTCTATATTACCTATCGAAGGGGAGATGGACAAAGAAGTAGTTGAGGTTGAAACTTCTTTGAACAATTTTACGTACAGACTTACCTCCGAAAGGGCGTCTCATTCGAGCACGGCACCAGAGTATAATAGTGTGCTTAATTCCCTCTTGAATGAATGCTCTTCGCATATTTCTTCATACAAATCCCCCCAAGCCACATTTTCTCATCAAGAACCAGATGCCTCTCAAGGAGGCGAGTTCGATATCAATACTGACATTTATTTCCAGACCAAAATGGGAGACTGGACCTTCCGAACTACTTCATCACTCCTCGACTCAGGAGCAGTTCAAACATTTGTAGACAAACATTGGGTAACAGAAATGGGGATTACAACCTACCCCCTCTCGAACCCAATGAACGTCACAAACACAGATGGATCTTCCTCAAAATATGGAATGATCCACAAGTATGTTTCAATCATTTTATCTTATAACGGACACACCGAAGGTGTAGATGCGCTAGTCACAACCCTAGGATCACACAAAGTAATCCTAGGATATGATTGGTTTTACCGTCATAATCCACTTATTGATTGGGTAGCCAAAACCGTAACCTTCAACAGATGTACCAAACATTGCAAAGCCAACCAAACAAAGCAATGGGTACCCGTACGTACCATCGAAGAAGGCTTAGCCGACAAAGTACCTAAACAATACCACGAATTCCTCGATGTCTTTAGTAAAGAAGAATCTAAGTGAATGCTGACAAGAAAACCCTGGGATCACACCATCGACCTCAAACCCAACTTCATACCAAAAAAGGGACGAGTCATTCCACTCTCTGATATGGAAATAGAAGAAGTCCAGAACTTCATCGCAAGCAAACAAGAAAAAGGATATATTTGTCCATCAAAATCACCCCAAACGGCTCCAGTATTTTTTATTCCAAAAAAGACAGGCGAAAAACGACTCGTCATGGACTACCAATATTTAAACGAGGGAACAGTAAAAAATTCATACCCCTTGCCACTCATTTCCTCCCTCGTAGATCGACTAAAAGGCGCCGACAAGTTTACTTGCCTCGACCTTCGATGGGGCTACAACAATGTCCACATCAAAGAAGGGGACAAATGGAAAGCAGCATTTGTCACCCCATTGGGCGCCTACGAACCAGTTGTAATGTATTTCGGGATGACTAACTCTCCACCAACATTCCAACAGATGATGAACGACATTTTTAACGACATGTACACTGTCATAATCGTTTATCTTGATGACATGTGCATCTTCACCCACAAGAAAACCGATGAAGAGCACTCGGAGATAGTCAAGGAGGTTCTCTTGCGCTTGCGCAAGAACGACCTTTACACCAAACCAGAAAAATGTGTTTTCAATGCTGACGACATGGACTTTTTAGGAATGCATGTCTCCAAAGATGGCATCTCTATGCAAACTAAAAAAGTCGATGCTATTCTGGAATGGCCAGCACCCACAAAGCTCAAGCAGCTTCAATCCTTTTTAGGTTTGTGTAATTATTACCGACATTTCATAAAGGGTTTCGGACAAATTGCTCGCCCCCTTAACGACCTCACTAAAAAGAATATTCCTTACACCTGGGGGGCAGCGCAACAAAACACGTTTGACATGCTCAAAAAACAATTCACTGAAGCACCTCTGTTGGCCTATCCTGACTCCTCGTGACCTATGCAGCTGGAAACTGACACAAGTGACATCGCCACTGGAGCGGTATTATCAATTCAAGGGGAGGATAACCTATGGCGCCCCTGCGCATTTCTTTCGCATTCTTTTTCTTCTGCCAAACGCAACTACCCCGTCTATGACAAAGAGTTGCTCGCAATCATACGCGCTCTTGAGGAGTGGCGACACTATTTAATCAGAAAAACTGACTTCAAGATCTGGACAGATCATAAGAATCTCGAATACTGGAACAAACCACAAACATTATCCAGTCGACAGGCTCGCTGGCACGAACTCCTTCAGGAATTTAACTATACACTTATTTATAAACCCGGCAACACAAATGGACGTGCCGACGTGCTCTCTCGCCGACCAGATCATGGTGATGCAGTTGATAATCTGAACGAAAATATCACCATCTTTCCCTCCGCCGTTTTACGATCCTCTACTTTATCCATCCCTGTATCACTCACCTCTTCAGATGCACGACTCCCCACCAAGGGTTCCACCACAGTGGCAGGTTTTGACCTGTATTCTACCAACGACTTTGACATCCCCGCCCACAATCAACTCCTAATACCCACCCATGTCAAAATCCAACTCCCCCTTGGTACCTATGGCAGGATTGCCCCCTGTTCAGGCCTCACCTTCAAGCATAAAATCGACGTCATGGCAGAAGTCATTGACGCCAATTATAGAGGAGAAATCGGGGTAATCCTGTTCAACCACGTGGACTTACCTTTCCATATTTCCAAACATGACCGTATCGCTCAGCTAATTATCGAAAAAATAGAAAACCCAACACTTACAGAAGAAAAGACTCTTGAAGAGTCCAAATGAAACGAAAAAGGTTTTGGCTCCACAGGAGTCAAAGCCATGACTTCCACTTCACTTTATCCTAATTTTGAAACCAAACTAATGATGGAATCAGAACAATTAGGCGTTGACGCTATTAATGAATATGAGTATTATGCTCAAGAAAAAATCTTCCGATCTTCGAATGGCATCATTTTCATGCCCCCTTCTCTTCGCAACGAACTCATTTCCTTATTTCATGATTCTCCCATGGCAGGCCATCCAGGCCGAGACCATACCATCAGTGCTGTTAAACAATTTTATTGGTGGCCAGGCGTGGCCAAAGACATTTCTTCTTACATCGAACACTGCCAGGTGTGCTCCCTTACGAAGGGCTCGTCAAAGCCACTGGTAGGAAAGTTGATCCCCCTTCCAATTCCTTCCGGCCCTTGGGTTGACATATCTATCGATTTCATTACCAGTTTCCCTACCTCTAAAGGGTACGACGCCATTGGCATCGTAGTTGATCGCTTTTCAAAAGAAATCATTTTATTCCCTTGCACCCAAACCACTTCTTCCGCTGATCTGGCCCTTTTATTTAGAGATCACGTTTGGTGCATGCACGGACTATCTAACACTATTGTCTCGGACAGGGGACCACAATTCGTGTCAGAATTCACGAAAGAACTTTGCAAAGTCTTGGGGATACAACAAAAAATGTCAACAGCGTATCACCCTCAGACGGACGGGCAAACTGAATGGATTAATTGCGAGGTACTGGCATACCTCAGAGCATACGTCGCAAAATGACAAGACTCTTGGAGCGATTGGTTAAAAATGGCACAGTTTGTGCATAACTCCTCTTTAACCACGGCCACTGGTGCCACCCCCTTTGAAGTCACACATAATTATCATCCTTGACAAGGAGTAGAACCTTCCTCCTCCACAACTCCTGGGGGGTCGCTCGCTTCTTCCATGGCAAAGTCTCATGACGAAATCGCTGCCACGCTCACTAAATCCAGAGACCATATGGTACAAAACCAAGAGTCTAAATGTTCTACCGCTCCATCATATGCCATCGGTGACCTGGTCTGGCTATCCACCGACCACCTCACTCTTCCATATCCCGTGTGTAAATTAACACAAAAATTCATCGGGCCCTATCGTATCACTGCCGTCCTTCCAAATGCCGTCACCCTCCACCTCCCTTCATCCGTCTCCATCCATCCCACCATAAACGTATCCTGAGTAAAACCATATAAAGCCCTGCTGGCTGGCCAGCCCATATTTAAACCAGATGCTATCACAGTTACGGAAGATCGCCATGAAGAATACGAAGTAGACTTCATCGCAGCCAGCAGGCTTTCTTGAGGAAAGTTACAGTACCTCATCCATTGGAAAGGATGGGACGAGGTGGATCGCACCTGGGAACCGGCCGCTAATTTACAACATGCACAGGATGCTATCAATGACTTTCATCGTTCTCATCCCTCTGCTCCTCGCCCTATTCGGGGCATTTCCGACACACAATTTCTCTCCTTGTTCTCTCCTTTTGGACCCTCCTATACTGAATTCACAGACTTGTGGTTGGACCTCGAATCTGGTGAATGGGGGGTAGTGTTATAGTTTGGGCACACATACGCCCTATTTTTCACTTTTACCCTTCACTCATATGCTTGCATCACTGAGCACCGTTTACTTAGTCGATTTCTCTTTCCAAAGTCACGTGACCAAGTGCACATGACCGCGGGAATTCTCACATGACTTGAGGCTAGCCTTATGACATCATAAATGATGTCATACCTCATGTTTGTTATCTTTTCTCATGTTCACTTCCATTTATTTTCTCAAACATTCCATGACGTTCCATGTTCTCTACTTGCCCTAAACTAATTAAAACTCAGATACCTGCCCTAAGGTACTCAGTCATCATATATAAACCCATCCTGTAATTCCTTCGTACCTTAGTCCTATTCACTTTGTTCCACCCATCTCATCAGGTGCCTGCAACTCAGTGGTATCACTCTCCTCTTTCTCGCCAGCCTAGCCCTCTGCAAAGGGGCCACTGTATGCTATATCAAATCGTCTCAGTCGCTGTACTGATCTTTGACCTCGACCTCATCATTCTCGTCGATGTCAACACTGTCTCCCAACGTCTCCTCGTATCAGTCTTTCTCATCGTTGTTGCAGCCTACAACACTTGAATAGGACTATCAGAAGCTGGTCCATGCTGCATACCCCCTTCTTCATTTATGACATGTACTAAGTGGCTCGAGTGTATCAAAGTCCAAAGAGAAGCTGTGGCTTTAGCTTTTTATCATCTCAACGTCCAAGACCAATCCCCAATGCCTGTACACGAACCATCCCCTGCTCGTTCTATCAACCTGAACAACCACACACCTGAACCCGAAGGAACAAATGGGTTATACCTTTGTAGAAAGAAAATCCCTTGAGTAAAGAAAGCTCAACACCCAAAGTACATCTGACCAGTTGAAGAATACCCCAAAGACCAACATGTTCTTTGACCTCGTTCCCAAATCATCAAACCCGCTTGATACCAGTAAATCCCAAGAGCCCATTTGGAAGATAACAGGCAGTAAGGATGTCTGGCAATCAGCTATGGGATGATTTATCAAAACAAATGACACTCATGGCTGTGGCCATGCAAACCTTGATTCAGAATCAGACAACAAACCCCTCCTCCTCTTCAAACGCGTACAAGGCATTCACTGATCCCGGCACCTGGGACGGTGATCGAAACAAGTTCCATATCTGGTGGACAAAGATAGGTGCATGGGTTGACTGTCAAACAAACCTCAATGACCACCAACGGACAATCGCAGTTCTCCTCCGAATGAACGGATGAGCTGCCAACTTTGCTTGAGTTACCATCAAACAGTACCCCATCAAGGGCCTTTGGCTGACATGGAAGGTGCTCAAGGAGCACATTGAAAAACACTTCCGGATCGACGTGCTGAAGGTAGAAGCATATAAGAAGTTGGTTGCGCTATAACAAGGGTCCCTCCCCATAGAGGTGTACACACAACAATTCAACTTGTTGCAGATCAATGCGGAGATGGAGCTGGGCATAGCGCTCCAGCTGTACAAAGAAAGCATCGACTACAACATCTACTTGTAAGTCTGCCTTTGCCACCCTGCCATAAAAGAAGATCTCGAGACATGGGAAGACACTGCCAACAAGATTGGAAAAATGTTCCATTGCATCAAGCTTGAATGAAGCAAGTCGGGCTTCATCCCTCATAACCAGTACTGCTCAGAACCTCAATTTACAGCGGTCGGCACACAACCGGGTCAAGGGGCCCCAATGCAGGACATCCACGCTGTCCAAAACCCACCTCAGGTGGATAATCGAGACTGTTATAATTGTGGCAAAAAGGGTCACATCTCTCGAAATTGTAAAGAACCCCAAAAACCCCAACAGCGACCATCCTTCAACCCCATGACTGGGAAAACATCTTATCTGCCTCGCCAAAATCGAGAAATCCCACTTGCTCCCTCAATGACCATTGCCTCTGTCACGGCCAACTCCTCCTCCTCTTCCTCACATCATTCCTGCACTTTGTCAGTACCAGACTGGCAAAATGAAGAAGTGCAGGCATACTATTTTGATCTGTTTATGACAAGGGCTTGACACCTCGCAGCAGAAGGACTTAAGGGAAAAGAGCCAGCCAAGTAGATCTGGGGGGTATCTATTCGGCTAAGAACAATAGTTTTCTTTCTTCGATTCCATTTTCCCTTTCTTCTCCAAATCATTTCTCTTATCTCGAAGTCGAAGGAGAGTCAAGCTTCCATGATATAGCCTCACAGGCTGAAGGAACTGACAAAACTTCATCAAAAATCGCTTCTACATCCTTTGATATAGCTTTTGAAGCTGACCAGATTGTTCAAGATGATTCTTATGATGGTTTTCCTTACGGACTTACTTCTGAAAGGGCATCTCGTTTGAGCGTGGCACTGGAAAATAATAGTGCGCTTAATTCCCTATTAAAAGAACAAGCTTCTCAAATTTCCTCTTATAAAGCCCCCCAAGCTTCTTTTTCTCATCAAGAACCCAATGCCTCTCAAGGAGGAGAATTTGATATCAACACTGATGTCTACTTTCAGGATAAAAAAGGTGAATGGATCTTTTGAACCACTTCATCACTCCTCAACTCTGGAGCCATACAAACCTTTGTCAACAAACATTGGGTAACAGAGATAGGCATTACAACTTACCCTCTCTCAAACCTAATGAACGTTACCAACGCAGATGGATCTTCCTCAAAACATGGAATGATCCACAAGTATGTCTCAATAGTTTTATCCTATAACAGACATGCCAAAGGTGTGGATGCACTTGTCACAACTTTGGGATCCCATGAGGTAATCTTAGGATATGATTGGTTTTACCAACACAACCCACTCATTGATTGGGTGGCCAAAACTGTAACCTTCAACAGATGCACGAAACATTGCAAAGCTAATCAAATGAAGCAATAGGTTCCAGTATGCACCATTGAAGAAGGACTTGTGGAAAAGGTCCTGAAACAGTATCATGAATTCCTCAACGTTTTTAGTAAAGAGGAATCCAAACGGATGCCCATTCAAAAACCTTGGGATCACACGATCGACCTCAAATCAGATTTCATTCCAAAAAAGGGACGAGTTATTCCCCTCTCTGATACCGAAATAGAAGAAGTCAGGAACTTCATTGCTTCTGAGCAAGAAAAGGGCTATATACACCCATCAAAATCACCACAAATGGCTCCAGTATTTTTCATTCCAAAGAAAACTGGTGAAAAATGTCTGGTTATGGATTACCGATATTTAAATGAGGGAATGGTAAAAAACTCCTATCCCTTACCACTCATTTCTTCCCTAGTAGATCGTTTGAAAGGTGCTGACAAGTTTACTTGTCTCGACCTCCATTAGGGATATAACAATGTCTGCATCAAAGAAGGTGATGAATGGAAAGCAGCATTTGTGACCCCATTAGGCACTTATGAACTGGTGGTAATGTATTTTGGCATGACTAACTCTCCACCAACATTTCAGCAAATGATGAACGATATCTTTAATGACATGTACACCATTGTTATCATTTATCTCGACGATATGTGTATCTTCACATGGAAAAAGTCGGATGAAGAACACTCGGAGATCATTAAGGAAGTTCTACAATGCTTGCACAAAAATGACCTTTATGTCAAACCGGAAAAATGCGTATTCAATGCTGAAGATGTTGACTTTTTAGGAATGCACATCTCAAAAGACAGCATAGCCATGCAAACAAAGAAGGTCGATGCCATACTGGAATGGCCAGCACCAACAAAGCTGAAACAGCTACAATCGTTTCTTGGTTTGTGTAATTATTATCGACATTTTATACAGGGCTTCGGACAAATCGCTTGCCCCCTTAATGACCTAACCAAAAAGAATGTTCTATACACCTGGGGGGTGGCACAACAAATGGCGTTTGATATGCTCAAAAAACACTTTACCAAAGCACCTCTGCTCGCATATCCTGACTCCTCTCAACCAATGCGGTTGGAAACCGATGCAAGTGATATCGCCACGGGTGCAGTATTATCGGTTCAAGGGGAGGACAATTTGTGGTGCCCTTGTGCTTTTCTATCTCATTCCTTTTCCTCTGCTGAATAAAACTACCCTGTCTATGACAAGGAGTTATTAGCTATCATATGCGCTCTCGAGGAGTGGCGACATTACCTCATCGGAAAAACTAACTTCGAGATCTGGACAGACCACAAAAATCTTGAATACTGGAAAAAACCACAAACATTGTCAGGATAACAAGCTTGCTGGCACGAGCTATTACAAGAGTTCAATTACACACTTATCTATAAACCCAGCAACACAAATGGATGTGCCGACGCACTTTCTCGTTGTCCTGACCACAGCGACGCAGTCGATAACCTTAACGAAAACATCACTGTCTTCCCTCCCACAGTTTTGTGCTCATCTAATCTATCTATTCCCGTTTCTCTTACTTCCATCGACGCACACCTCCCCACCAAGGGCTCCTCTGCAGCAGCAGGTTTTGACCTGTATTCCACATCAGATTTTGACATTCCTGCCCATGATCAACTTTTAATTCCCACCCATGTCAAAATCTAGCTTCCCCTTGGTACCTATGGCAGGATCGCCCCTCACTCAGGCCTCGCTTTCAAGCATAAAATCGATGTCATGGCTGGAGTCATTGACGCTGATTATAGGGGAGAAATTGGGGTTATCCTGTTTAACCATGCCGAAACACCTTTTCACATTTCTCAACATGACCGTATTGCACAACTAATCATTGAAAAAATAGAAAATCCAACATTAACTGAAGAAAAAACTCTAGAAGAGTCAGAACGAAACAAGAAAGGCTTTGGCTCTACTGGAGTCAAAGCAATGACTTCTACTTCTCTTTACTCTAACTTCAAAACAAAACTAATGAACGAATCCGAACAGCTAGGCATTGACGCCATTAACGAATACAAATATTATGCTCAGGACAAACTTTTCTGCTCTTCAAATGGCATTGTTTTCGTGCCCCTTTCCCTTCATAATGAACTTATTTCTCTGTTTCATGATTCTCCAATGGCAGGCCACCCAGGCTGAGACTGCACTATTAGCGCCATTAAACAATTTTATTGGTGGCCAGGCACAGCTAAAGACATTGCTTTATATGTTGAACACTGCCAGGTGTGCTCCCTCATGAAGGGTTCATCAAAGCCACCAGCAGGAAAGTTGATCCCTCTTCCAATTCCTTCCGGCCCTTGGGTCAATATTTCTATCGATTTCATTACTGGTTTTCCCACCTCCAAAGGGTACAATGTTATTGGCATCATAGTCAATCGTTTTTCCAAAGAAATCATTTTGTTTTCTTGCACTAAGACCACTTCTTCTGCTGATCTGGCACTTTTATTTAGAGACCACGTTTGGTGCACACACAGACTACCTAACACTATTGTATCAGACAGGGGACCACAATTCGTGTCGGAGTTTACCAAAGAGCTATGCAAAGTTTTGGGGATTCAGCAGAAGCTGTCAACGGCATATCACCCACAAACAGACAGTCAAACCAAATGAATCAACCACAAGGTATTGGCATATCTCAGAGCATACATTGCAAAATGACAAGATTCTTGGAGTGATTGGCTCAAAATGGCACAATTTGTCCATAACTCCTCTCTCACCATGGCCACTGGCACTACCCCCTTTGAAGTAACCCGTAATTATCATCCTCAGTGAGGAGTTGAACCTTCCTCCTCTACTGCCCCTGGGGGGTCATTCACTTCTCATATGGCGAAGTCACACAACGAAATTGCCACCACACTCGTTAAATCCAGAGACTGAATGGTACAAAACCAAGAGTCTAAATGTTCCCTCACTCCATCATACACCATCAGTGACCTGGTCTGGTTATCCACCAACCACCTCACACTCCTATACCCTGCACGTAAATTAACTCAAAAATTCATCAGGCTGTACCATATTACCACTGTCCTCCCTAATGCCATTACCCTCCACCTCCCTTCTTCCGTCTCCATCCATCCTACAGTCAATGTATCTCGAGTAAAACCCTACAAAGCCCCACTGGCTGGCCAGCCCATATTTAAACCCGACGCCATCACAGTCACAGAGGACCGACATGAAGAATACGAGGTAGACTTTATTGCGGCCAGCAGGCTTTCTCAAGGAAAGCTACAGTATCTCATCCATTGGAAAGGATTGTTATAGGCATCCGGGACGGAAGACTAGAACATGGCACTATCCTGACTCTTGGCAGGATGGCCGATGCCTATACTGAGGTTGCAACGGTTACGAGAGCTGGAGGCGTCGTCAATGCCTGAGGAACTCAGTGGTGGGGTGATCGAGTGAAGGTGAGAGTGGAGCCACTTATACGTAGGCAGGCTAGTGCCTTTTAGAACGAAGGGTGATCCCCCAAAGACCACAATGAAAGGATAGGGATCCTCCATCGTAGTCCCTAGGGCTTATATAGAGACTACAGTAGTGACAGTGACTAATGTTACGAGTGACTAGGGTAGAGGGTACTACCTAAAGGGTGTAGTCCATGTGGATAACATGCGGTGTGGTAGGAAGCATGGCTATGGTGAGGTAAGATGGAGATTAACTAGGTGAGGCGTACACGTGTATGGGAATGGAATGGAAGAGAAGGTTTGTGCTGAACCTTATCGTAGATCGGATCATGGCAGAGATCTAGATCATCCCGATCAACAGAGATAACCGTGGGAAGATCCAATCGGGGACAAGGGTAAGGATAGGGGCAGAGTCTAGCATGTGCCCATATCCGCTAAGGTAAACGATACGATAAAAGAATGTTAGTCCGGTAACTGATAGAGATAGCGATGTACGAGCTGGTACTGTAACACTATCCCCCTGAATTGATGATGAGTCCTCAAGGTCTATCAATTCATCAGTGGAAGTCGGCAAGTAGGAAGATTGAAAGAAGGAAAAAAAAATTCCTCCGAATAGTCATTTGGCTCCTATGCTTCTCTTCGGATCCTCTCTCACAGTCATGGCAATGCCTTCCGTTATTCACTTCAGGCATACTGTTTCCTATTCGTCGTCATAGTCGTATACTCCTTACTATCCCCTTTGATCCAGAGCTGGTCCGCCAGTGACAGTGGATCAAAACTGAGAAGTGTCTGAGGGGTTCAAGTGCAGTACGACGAGGTGGTGTGGGGTGGAGAAAAAAAAGTGGTTGATTTCGTGCGTAAAGACGCGGGAAGGGATGAAGCAGCAACGATTGCGGTGTTTGGACGGTAAAAAACTTGTGGGAATGTGCAAGAAAAAGTCCGTGGGGTCATGAGACACTGTGGCTCAGGAAAATCGTCGGGGTTGTCGGTTGTCGTTGGAAGGGTACAGTGGTAGACAGTGGGTAGAGTCATGGAAAGATATCGATGTTTGTTTTTTCTGTAAAATAAAACTCACGGGTGCACGCTGTGTCGGGGCACCAAATGATGTATGAATGTATGTCTGGATGGGTAGCCGATGACGTCGGCAACTTGGTGGTAGCGATGTGAAAGGCTTGGTACGTTGGCCTCGATGGAATGGACTATGTCTATGGGTTACTGATCCGACTAGCAGACCTCTGGCCCTAGTCCACGGGAACTGGAAACTACACGGTGGCGGTACGTTGCATACCGGGCAAAGAAGAGGGGTGCCTCGTTTGTCGGTCTAGGTAAGATTTGCGAAGGGAACATCTAAGCAAGTGACTAGCACGAGGGTAGACTTTTGACCTTGCTAGTCGAGGGTAAACGTAAAACTTAGCGTGGAGAAGGTTGACTGGTGCGTCTACGCAGTACATTGCGGAGCGGGAGTCGGGGGTGATCCTTTCATCGTGGTCTTTGGGAGATCACCCTTCGTTCTAAAAGGCACTAGCCCACCTACGTATAAGTGGCTCCGCTCTCACCTTCGCTCGATCACCCCACCGCTGAGTTCCTCAGGCATTGACGACACCTCCAGCTCTCGTAACCGTCGCAACCTCAGTATAGGCATCAGCCATCCTGCCAAGAGTCAGGATAGCGCCATGTTCTAGTCTTCCGTCCCGGATGCCTATAACACGATGAAAGGATAGGGGCAGAGTCTAGCATGTGCCCGTATCCACTAAGGTAAACGATATGATAAAAGAATGTTAGTCCAGTAACTGATAGAGATAGCGATGTACGAGCCAGTAATGTAACAAGGATGGGATGAGGTGGATCGCACCTGGGAACCGGCCAGTAATTTGCAACATGTGCAGGATGCTATCAATGACTTTCATCGCTCCTATCCCTCTGCTCCTCACCCTATCCAGGGCATCTCTGACACGCAATTTCTCTCCCTGTTTTCTCCCTTTGGACCCTCCTATACCGAATTTGCAGACTCGTGGTTGGACCTCGAATCTGGTGAATGGGGGATAGTATTATAGTTTGGGCACGTGTACGCCCTATTTTTCACTTTTACTTTTGCTCATATGCATGCATCACTGAGCACCATTTTACTTAGTCGTTTTCTCTTTCCAAAGTCATGTGACCAAGTGCACATGACCGTGGGAATTCTCACATGACTTGAGGCTAGCCTTATGACATCATAGATGACGTCATACCTCATGTTCATTATCTTTTCTCATATTCACTTCTATTTATTTTCTCAAACATTCCATGATGTTCCATGTTCTCTACTTGCCCTAAACTAATTAAAACTCAGATACCTGCCCTAAGGTACTCAGTCATCATATATAAACCCATCCTGTAATTCCTTCGTACCTTAGTCCTATTCACTTTGTTCCACCCACCTCATCAGATGCCTGCAACTCAGTGGTACCACTCTCCTCTTCTTCGCCAGCCTAGCCCTCTACAAAGGGGCCACTGTATGCTATATCAAATCATCTCAGTCACTGTACCAATCTTCGACCTCGTCCTTGTCATTCTCATCGATGTCAACACCATCTCCCAATGTCTCCTTGTATCAGTCTTTCTTGTTGTCATTGCAGCCTGCAACAGAAATGGAAAAGGTAACCAGGTTTGAGTAGAACTCAAGGCCTGATTTACAGAGGAAAGACCAAGAGAACTTTTCTAAGGTTCTCTGGCCGCTAATTCTGGTCCTTATATACTGTTATAGTGTTTGTACATATTATGGTCCTGGTCCATGCATGTGAGGCTATGCTATGACTCATGTCGAGTCATAGTGACTCCATGTGTGAAGGGTTTAACCATATAAAGGTCAACTCTCTACCTAATATCAAATAGATGCTGTGCACACAGCCATGAATATGAAATGAAGCTGTGCACCAAGGAAAGTGAGTCATGATGACTCTCATATTTCAAATAAGAAGCATAGCACAGCACAGAAATTAAAAGAAGACTGTGCATACTAAAGGGTATAGCCTTAGAATGGGTTCAGGGTTTGAATGTTGAAGTTGAATGACAAGTCCATTGTATGTCTTGAGATGAAAAGACCATGTGTGATTGAAACAGCTCAACTCACAACATACATGCTCATTGCCTAGGTTAGCGACACCCACAGCTCAACTCCCAGAGCACTCTACAAGATATCTTATCTTATTGGGTCACATGACCTAATCTAATCTCCAACCAATCACACATGGTCACTTCATCTCAAGACTTACAATGGACTTGTCATTCAGACTTCAACATTCAAACCCTAAACCCAGGTTCTAGGACTATACCCTTTAGTACACACAGCCTTCTTTTAATTTCCGTGCTGTGCTATGCTTCTTATTTGAAATACGGGAGTTATCATGACTTGTTTCTCTTGGTGCACAGCTTCATTTCATATTCATGGCTGTGTGCACAGCACCTATTTGATATTGGGCAGAGGGTTGATCTTTATATAGTTAAACCCTTCACACATAAAGTCACTATGACTTGACATAAGTCATAGCATAGCCTCACATGTACAAAGCAGGTCCATAATATGTACAAATATTGTAGCAGTATATAAGGACCAGAATTAGCAGCCAGAGAACCCCAGAAAAGTTCTCTTGGTCTTTCCCCTGTGAATCAGGCCTTGAGTTCCATTCAAACCTGGTTATGTTCCCATTCCCATTCCCATTCCCCTCTGGTGGAATAGTCCTGAATATATCTCCTGTTACGGACGGTGACTGGCTCGACCAGAAACACAGAGACGAGGAGACGGCGGTGAATGGTGTTGATGTTGATGAGTACGATGAGGATCAAATGAAATATCAGTACAGCGATGGACAGGATGCGATAAAGCATAGACAGTCCCTTGGCAGAGGACTAGGCTGGCAGAGAAAAGGAAGAGTAGTACCACTGGGTTGCAGACACTGGTTGAGGTGGGTGGAATGAAGTGAATAGGACTAAGATAGGAGGAAATTATAGGAGAGGTTTATATACGATGAGTGACTACCTTAGGGCAGGTGTCTGAGTCCGAATTAGCTTTAGGGTAGGTAAAGATAAGGATGAAGAATTGTTACAGTACCGGCTCATACACCACTATCTCTATCAGTTAACCGGACTAACGATTACTTTACCATATCTTTTACCTTAGCGGATATGGGCACATGCTAGACTCTGCCCCTATCCTTACCCTTGTCCCCGATTGGATCTTCCCACGGTTATCTCCGTTGATCGGGATGATCTGGATCTCTGCCACGATCCGATCTACGATAAGGTTCGGCGTACACCTTCTCTTCCATTCCATTCCCATGCACGTGTACGCCTCACCCTTAGTTAATCTCCGCTTTGCCTTGCCGTAGCCATGCCTTCTACCACACCGCATGTTATCCGCATGGACTACACCCTTTAGGTAGTACCCTCTACCCTAGTCACTCGTAACGTAGTCACTGTCACTACCGTAGCATCTATATAAGCCCTAGGGACCACGATAAAGGATCCCTATCCTTTCATTGTGGTCCTTGGGGGATCACCCTTCCTTCTAAAGGCTCTAGCCCGCCTACGTATAAGTGGCTCCGCTCTCACTTCCATTCGATCGCCCCATTGCTGAGTCCTCAGACATTGATGACGCCTCTTGTACCCTCACAACCGTCGCAACCTCAGTATAGGCATCGGCCATCCTGCCAAGAGTCAGGATAGCGCCATGTTCTAGTCTTCCGTCCCGGATGCCTATAACAAGAATGTTCTGGAAGGAAAGAAGAAAGACGGAGATGAATGTGAGAGAAGATAAGAGAACATGAGGTATGATGTCATCGATGACATCATAAGTCTAGCCTCGGGTCATGTGAGAATTCCCGCGGTCACGTGCACTGGGTCACATGACTTTGGAAAGAGAAATCAACTAAGGTAAATGGTGCTCAGTGATGCAAGCATATGAGCAAAAGGTAAAAAAGTGAAAAATAGAGCGTACGCGGGCCCGAACTATAACACTCTCCCCTATTCGCCAGATTCGAGGTCCAACCACAAGTCTGTGAATTCTGTGTAGGAGGGTCCAAAGGGAGAAAACAGGGATAGGAATTGTGTGTCGGAGATGCCCTGAATAGGGCGAGGAGCGGAGGGATGTGAATGATGAAAGTCATTGATGGTGTCTTGCGCATGCCGTAAATTAGTGGCCGGTTCCCAGGTGTGATCCACCTCGTCCCATCCTTTCCAGTGGATGAGGTACTGTAACTTTCCTTGAGAAAGTCTGCTGGCTGCGATGAAGTCTACTTCGTATTCTTCATGGCGATCTTCTGTAATAGTGATAGTGTCTGGTTTAAATACAGGCTGGCCAGCCAGCGGGGCTTTGTAGGGTTTTACTCGGGAAACATTAACGGTGGGATGGATGGAAACGGAGGATGGGAGATGTAGGGTAACGGCGTTAGGGAGGACGGCGGTGATGCAATAGGGCCCGATGAATTTCTGAGTTAATTTACGTGCGGGGTATGGAAGAGTGAGGTGGTCGGTGGATAGCCAGACCAGGTCACCAACAGCGTATGAGGGAGCGACAGATCGTTTAGACTCTTGGTTTTGTACCATCCGGTCTCTGGATTTAGCGAGTGTGGCAGCGATTTCATCATGAGACTTTGCCATGGTAGAAGCAAGGGACCCCCCAGGAGTCGTGGATGATGAGGGTTCTACACCTCGTCTCGGATGATAATTACGAGTCACTTCGAAGGGGGTGGCCCCAGTGGCGGTGGTCAAGGAAGAGTTATGAACAAATTGCACCATTTTAAGCCAATCGCTCCAAGAGTCTTGTCATTTTGTGACATACACTCTAAGGTAAGCCAGTACCTCGCGATTAATTCGTTCGGTTTGTCCGTCTGTCTGGGGGTGATATGCTGTGGACAACTTTTGTTGAATCCCCGAGACTTTGCAGAGCTCCTTCGTGAATTCCGACACGAATTGTGGTCCCCTGTCTAAGACAATAGTGTTAGGGAGTCCATGTGTACACCAAATGTGATCTCTAAATAAAAGGGCCAGATCGGCAGAGGAAGTTGTTTTGGAACAAGGAAAGAGAACGATTTCTTTAGAAAAACGGTCGACTACGACGCCGATAGCATCGTGTCCTTTAGAAGTGGGGAAACCAGTAACAAAATCAATAGAAATATTGACCCAAGGGCCGGAAGGAATGGGAAGAGGCATTATTTTTCCTGCCGGTGGCTTTGACGAACCCTTCGTGAGGGAGCACACCTGACAGTGTTCGACGTAGTTAGAAATGTCTTTGGCTGCGCCTGGCCACCAATAGAATTGTTTTATGGCGCTAATGGTACGGTCTCAACTGGGATGGCCTGCCATAGGAGAATCGTGAAATAAAGAAATGAGTTCATTATGAAGAGAAGGGGGCACGAAAATGATGCTGTTCAAAGATCTGAAGATTTTTTCTTGAGCGTAGTACTCATATTCGTTAACAGCGTCGACACCTAAAAGTTCTGATTTGTTCATTAGTTTGGTCTCGAAGTTAGGGTAGAGGGAAGTGGAAGTCATGGCTTTGACTCCAGTGGAGCCAAAACCCTTTTCGTTTCGTTCTGACTCTTCTAGAGTCTTTTCTTCTGTGAGAGTTGGATTTTCTATTTTTTCTATAATTAGTTGAGTGATACGATCATGTTTAGAGATATGGAATGGTGTGTCGGCATGATTGAACAGGATTACCCCAATTTCTCCCCTATAATTGGCGTCAATGACTCCGGCCATGACGTCGATTTTGTGTTTGAAAGTGAGGCCCGAGCGGGGGGCAATCCTGCCATAAGTGCCAAGGGGAAGTTGGATTTTGACATGGGTGGGAATTAAGAGTTGATCGTGGGTGGGGATGTCAAAATCATTGGTAGAGTACAGGTCGAAACCTGCTGCTGCTGTAGAACCCTTGGTGGGGAGGCGTGCGTCTGAGGAGGTGAGGGATACGGGTATAGATAAATTAGAAGAACGTAGAACGGTGGAAGGAAAGACAGTGATGTTTTCATTTAAATTGTCAACTGCGTCACCATGATCAGGTTGGTGAGAGAGTGCGTCGGCACGTCCATTCGTGTTGCCAGGTTTGTAAATAAGCATATAGTTAAATTCTTGAAGTAGTTCGTGCCAGTGAGCTTGTCGACTGGATAATGTTTGCAGCTTTTTCCAGTATTCGAGATTTTTGTGATCTGTCCAGATCTCGAAGTCAGTTTTTCCAATTAAATAGTGTCACCACTCCTCAAGAGCGCGTATGATAGCCAGTAACTCCTTGTCATAGACAGGGTAGTTTCGTTCAGCCGAAGAAAAAGAATAGGACAGAAAAGCGCAAGGGCGCCATAGGTTATCCTCCCCTTGAACTGATAATACCGCACCTGTGGCGATATCGCTTGCATCGGTTTCGAGTCGCATTGGGTGAGAAGAATCCAGATAAGCCAGAAGAGGGGCTTCGGTGAATTGTTTTTTGAGCGTGTCAAACGCTTTTTGTTGGGCCTCCCCCCAGGTATACGGAACATTTTTCTTGGTGAGGTCATTGAGGGGGCAAGCGATTTGTCCGAAGCCCTGTATGAAACGTCGATAATAATTACACAAACCCAGAAATGATTGTAGCTGTTTAAGCTTTGTGGGTGCTGGCCATTCGAGAATAGTGTCGACTTTTTTGTTTTGCATGGAAACACCATCTTTTGAGACGTGCATGCCTAGAAAGTCGACATCGTCAGTGTTAAATATACACTTTTCCGGTTTGGCATAGAGGTCGTTCTCGCGTAAGCATTGGAGAACTTCCTTGACTATTTCTGTGTGCTCTTCGTCAGTTTTCTTGTGTGTGAAGATGCACATGTCATCCAGATAAACGATGACGACGGCATACATGTCGTTGAATATATCATTCATCATCTGTTGGAAAGTCGGAGGGGAATTAGTCATGCCGAAATACATTACAACCGGTTCATAAGTGCCCAAGGGGGTAACAAACGCTGCTTTCCATTCGTCGCCTTCTTTAATGCGGACGTTATTGTATCTGTTATAGTTTGGGCCCGCATACGCTATATTTTTCACTTTTACCTTTCGCTCATAATGCTTGCATTCACTGAGCACCGTTTTACCTTAGTCGATTCTTTTTCCAGTCACGAGACCTTTGCACGTGACCGCGGGAAACCTCACGTGATCTATGTCTAGAACAAGTCATGTGACATGAGGCTAGATCTATGACATCATCGATGATGTCATACCTCATGCCCTTATCTTTCTCTCACGGT
>QFEQ01000338.1:0-11846 GCA_003316335.1 Hemileccinum impolitum
AGATAGCTGATAGTAAGGATGTTGGGTAATCAGCTTTGGGATGACCTGTCTAAACAAATGACGTTGATGGCTGCGGTGATGCAGACCCTCATTTCCAATCAATCCGCCTCCTCCTCTTCCTCTAACGCTTATAAGGCTTTCGCCGATCCCGGCACCTGGGATGGCGATCGAAACAAGTTCTGCATCTGGTGGACCAAAATAGGTGCTTGGGTTGATTGCCAGGCTAACCTGAATGATCACCAAAGGACGGTCACAGTCCTCCTTCGAATGGATGGAAGAGCTGCCAATTTCGCTCGGGTCACCATCGAACAGTACCCGGTAAAAGGGCTATGGCCTACATGGAAGGTGCTCAAAGAGCACATTGAGAAGCACTTCCGCATAGACGTTCTTAAGGTCGAGGCTTACAAGAAACTTGTAGCGTTACGACAAGGGTCCCTCCCCATAGAGGTGTATATGCAACAGTTCAACTTGTTGCAAATCAATGCCGAAATGGAGCCGGGGATCGCGCTCCAGCTCTATAAGGAGAGCATTGATTACAATATCTACCTACAAGTTTGCCTTCGCCAACCCGCAAAAAAAGAGGATCTCCGTAGACTAAGAGAGCCGCCTCTCGGGTAAGATGTACCTTCCGGCTGAATCTCTTTCTCTTTGATACAGAGCTTCCTCTCTCTCTACTAAGTGTTACAGAACAACTAGTGTGAGCGCAGTAGTTTCGGAATACAGAAGACTCAATGGAGTTTGAGTTGAGGAGCGGGCTCGCTACAAAGAGAGGACGTTGATTACGACGGAGTGGTTCCGTAGTTGGATTTGCAGACCAACCGAAGGGATTCGCGACGAGTGTAGGCAACAGATTGGATTGAATCCCTTAGACAGAAGTAGAAGGCCTAGCCTCAAGGTGATGGCATTGAGATCCCCCAGATCCGATGGTTCAGAGATAGAGATCTGTCATGTGACATCTCTCACGGTCACGTGCTATGTTCCCACAGTCACGTGCCGCTGGGAAAAGGGTAAGGTAAAGGTTAAATAAGAAAAGCGTACGCGCGAAGAATAGGTCCAGGATACAACCTGTAACACAGAGACCGAATGGTTCAAAATCAAGAGTCTAAACAATCTGCTGCTCCCCCATATGCCATTGGTGACCTGGTCTGGTTATCTACTGACCACCTCACACTCCCATATCCTGCTCATAAATTAACACAAAAATTCATTGGTCCTTATTGTATCACCACTGTTCTCCCTAATACCATCACTCTCCACCTCCCCATCTCTGTCTCCATCCATCCAATGGTTAATGTTTCCTGCATTAAACCTTATAAAGCTCACTGGCTGGCCAGTCTGTATTTAAACCAGATGCCATTACGGTCACAGAAGACTGTCACAAAGAATACAAGATCGATTACATTGCCACCAGTAGGCTTTCAAGCGGAAAGTTACAGTACCTTATCCATTGGAAAGGATGGGATGAGGTGGATCACACCTGAGAACCCGCAGACCACTTGAAACATGTGCAGAACACCATTGACGACTTCCATAAATCACATCACTCTGCTCCTTGTCCTATATGGGGTATCTCTGACATGCAATTCATATCCCTTTTCTCTCCCTTCAGACCCTCCTACACCAAATTCACAGACTCACAGTTGGATCTCGAATCTGACGAATGGGGGTAGTGTTATAGTTCAGGTTCATGTATGCTCTTAGTTTTCACTTTTTATCTTTGCTCATATGCATGCATCACTGAGCACTGTTTTACCTTAGTCATTCCTTTCTTCCAAAGTCACGTGACCAGTGCACATGATCAGAGGCTAGACTTATGACATCATAAATGATGTCATACCTCATAGTCGTTATCTTTCTCTCACGTTTATTTCTGTCTTTCTCTTTCCTTCCAGAACATTCTGTTGATTCCTTATCTTTGCCTGCCCTAAACCTAATTCAGACTCAGACACTTGCCCTAAAGTACTCAGTCTTACTATATAAACCCATCCTGTAATTCTCTCATACTTTAGTTCTATTCATTTCGTTCCACCCACTGTTTACAGTGCCTGCAACTCAGTGGTACCACTCTTCCTCTCATTGCCAGCCTCGCCCTTTGTCAAGGGGCTCTTGCATGCTTTATTGAATCATCTCTATTGCCATACCAATCTTTAACCTGGTCCTTGTCATCTTTGTCGACATCAACACTGACATCTGCCGTCTCCTCGTTTCTGTGTTCCTCATTGAATCCATCATTGGAGTCTGCAACAGAAGCCTTGCCTCAAGGTAATGTCTTGAGATCCCCCAGATCCGAGGATTGGAGATATGAGATCTGTCATATGACATCTCACACAGTCACATGATCAAGAAAATAAGAAAAGAAAGAGAAAGGTGGGGACAACCTGTAACAGTAACAGTGTTTGGGAGGATGGCTGTAATATGGTACAGCCCAATATATTTTTGTGTTAATTTACAAGCAAGGTAAGGAAGGGATAGATGGTTGGTCGAGAGCCAGACCATGTTGCTGATAGCATAGGAGGGAGCGAGGGAACATTTGGATTCTTGTGTGTGATGAAACCATATTGCTCTATGGTTGGCTCAATGAGAAAGACAGCGACTAAGAGACAATGGTTGATGAGGTCAGTGAGGACATCAATGATGAGGACAAGGCAAGTGATGGGTAGATAGATAGTCATAAGGTGTAGCATAGACAAGCCCCTTTGCAGAGGGCGAGGCTGGTGGAGAGGAGTGGAGTGGTAGTCAAGAGCAAAGGGCCCCTTTGTGAGGAGGGAATGCAAATGATTAGGACTAAAGTATGAAGGAATTACAGAAAGGGTTTATATATGATGAGTGAGTACTTTAGGGCAGGGTTCAGAGTATGAAATAGTTTAGGGTAGATGTGAGAGAAAGAATGTTCTGGAACAATGAAGAAGGAACAATAATGACTATGAGAGAAAGATAAGGACCTCAAGGCATGACATCACTGGTGATGTCATAGATCTAGCCTTGGGTTATGTGCCAGTTCTTGCAGTCATGTGCACTGGTCACGTGACTTTGGAAAGAGAGAAAATGCAAGGTAAAACAGTGCTCAGGGATGTGTAGCATATAAGCGAAAGTAAGAAAAATAAAATAGAGAGCATACATGGAACCAAACTATAACACATGGGACATCTGATCCCAGGTTTTTGTTAAGGTGGCAGCAATATCATCATGGGCCCAGCCCAAAGAAGAAGTGAATGACCCACCAGGAGCTGTAGAGGAATATGGAGGCTCAACCCCAGTTGTGGTGAATAATTACGTGTGACTTCAAATGGAGAGGCACTGGTAGCTGTGGATAGTGACATATTATGGACAAATTGCACCATCTTTAGCCAGGAGGCCCAAGAATCCTGTTCTTTAGCAATGTAGGCTCTGAGGTAGGCTAGTACCTCTTGATTGATGTGTTCCATTTGCCCATCTGTTTGTGGATGATACACCATAGACAGCTTTTGCTGAATTCCAAGCACCTTGCACAGTTCATGAGTAAACTTGGAGACAAACTGTGGTCCTCTGTCTGAAACAATAGAGTTAGGTAGTCCATGGGTGCACCATATATGATCCCTAAATAAGATAGCTAAGTCCAAGGAAGAAGTGGTTTTGTTATAGGGAAAGAGAACAATTTCTTTTGAAAATTGGTCCACTACAAAGCCAATGGCATCATATCCTTTTGACAAAAGGAATCCTGTGACAAAGTTGACTGAAATGTCTGTCCATGGGTGAGAAGGAATAGGAAGTGGTAAAAGCTTTCCTGCTGGTGGCTTTGATAAACCCTTTGTGAGGGAGCACACCTGGCAGTGAGAAATATAATTTGAAATGTCTTGGGCGGCGCCTGACCACCAATAGAATTTTTTAATTGATGCAATTGTATGGTCTCAGCCAGGGTGACTTGTGACTGATGAATTGTGGAAAAGGGAAATAAGTTCATTGCATAAGGAAGGGGGCATGAAAATGATGCCATTAGAGTTTCTGAACAACCTGTCTGTAGCATAGTATTCATAGTTGTCGACAGTGTCCAAGTTCATTTTTGCTGATTCTGCATATAATTTAGTTTCGAAATTCGACATAATGGAGGTGGATGAAATGGTTTGTACTCCAGTGGAGCCAAACTCTTTATCATTACATTGTGATTCTTCCAGCATCATTGTTTCTGTTAATGTGGGATTTTCTATTTTTTCAATAATTAGCTGTGCAATATGATCATGTTTTGAAATGGAAAAGGGAATGTCTGAGTGGTTGAACAGAATCATGCCTATTTCTCCTCTATAATTGGCGTCAACAACTCCTGCCTGTTATAGTTTGGTTCCACATATGCTCTCTATTTTATTTTTCACACTTTTGCTGACATGCTATGTTGGAAATGTCAGAATGGTTTAGATTGAGTGTCAATCACTTTGTAGCAATAAAGTTCTGTTGGTGGTGCAGAACAGAGCCCATATAGCTGAGGACCAACTTTGGTGCTTGGCTCAGGCCTTTTGCTCAGTGGTTTGACACTTTGGTTCTAACATGCTACACATCACTGAGCACTGTTCTACCTTAGCATTTCTTTCTTTCCAAAGTCATGTGACCAGTACATGTGACTGCAGGAACTGGCACATGACCCAAGGCTAGATCTATGACATCACCAGTGATGTCATACCTTAAGACCCTTATCTTTCTCTCACAGTTATTACCATTTTTTCTTCATTCTAGAACATTCCTTCTCTCATGTTTGCCCTAAACTAATTCAAACTCAGAACCCTGCCCTAAGGTACTCACTCTTACTATATAAACCTTCCCTGTAATTCCCTCATACCTTAGTCCTATTCATTTGCATTCCCTCCTCTAGTAGGGGCTCTTTGCTCTTGAGTACCACTCGACTCTTCCTCACCAGCCTCGCCCTCTGTAAAGGGGCTCATCTATGATTCATCTCGCAACCATCTATTTATCTCTTGTCTGTCTCATCCTGGTTATCAACATTCTCACCAACACTGACAATCATCACCTCCTCGTCACCATTTTCCTCATTGAACAAACCATAGAGCAATATGGTTTCACTTGAATAGGACTACCCTGAAGCCAAACCACTACATTTCCCTTCTTGTTTCATGAGTCATACTAAGTGGCTTGAATGTATCAAAGTTCAGAGAGAAGCTGCAGCCCTCACTTTCTACTGTCTGTTATAGTACATGGCTTATACTCGCTATCTCTATCAGTTCTCTGGACTAACATTTATCTTATCGTTTACCTTAGCAGACTATGGGCACACACTAGACTCTGCCCTCATCCTTATCCTACTCACTGATTAGATCTTCCCACGGTTATCTCTGTTGATCAGAGATAGATCCCATCTATGATTAGGTTCAGCTTACACCTTTGCTTCCATTCTTTCACCTACATGTGTAAGCCTCACACTGTTAATCTCTGCTCCTTAGCTGTACCTTCTACCTCGCCGCTACCTCATGTACAGACTACCCTTTACCCTAATCCTTTCATTGTGGTCTCTGGGGGATTATTCTTCGTTCCATAGGCTCTAGCCTGCCTATATATAAGTGGCTCCTGACTCTCTCATTTCATCAGATTGCCCCATTGCTGAGTCCTCAGGGCATTGATGCTGCCCTTCTCTCTATCTCGTCGCAACCTCAGTATAGGCATTGGGCTGCTCCTAGCTAAGTAGTTGTCCATGTTCTCATCATCATCTTGTACCTCATTGATGCCTATAACACCATCTCAACATTGTACAGAGACCATACACCTCATCCCCTGCTCCTTCTGTCAATCTGAATGACACAACTCCCGAACCGGATGGGACTAATGGCCTATTCCTAAGGCATAAGAAAAACCATACCCACAATGTGTATGTACAAGATCTCTGTTACATCCATTCACATTACTACCGTCTCTGGGATCTCGGTGCTCCTAATTTCTCTGTTCTCCATCCTCACACCACCCTTCACCCAAACCAATGATACCTCTAAAAACCATCCCTAGAGATCACTTGGAAGATAGGGGTCAGTAAGGATGCTGGACGTTTAAGATGTCCTCAATGTGATTAATGGCTTGGTCACCCTCATGACTTGACAAGCCAACCCAAGCTCCAATGCTTACAAGGCTTTCACCAAACCTGGGACCTGGGACAGCAATTGAAAGACCTTCTGCAACTGGGGTCCGATTGATCACCTGGGTTGAGTGCCAAATGGGCCTCAACAGTAAACAAAAAACCAATGCCACATACCTTTCACTAATGGGCAAGGCCACTGACTTTGCATGTATCCAGCTGACACATTATAATGAGCTGGAAGACTAGGAAACGGACTGTGGAAGAAAACTGTTGGTCTGGCCAATGTGGATGCAGGTAAAAAGAGACATTGAGGATCATTTCCACATTGATGTCCTCAAAGAGGAAGCCTACAGAGTGTTTGCTGCATTTAAACAAGATTGATTACCCATCGAAGTTTTTACACAACAATTTGACATCCTCTGTCTTGATGCCTATGTAGACAATCTGTACACCCTTCATGTTTACAAAGACAATATTGATTACAATATCTATTTTCAACTCTCTCTATGTGACCCTCTGCTCACTAATGATCTGGCAACTTGGAAAAAGCATGCCGTCATCATTGGCAAAACATTCAACCAAATGAGGCTAGAAAGATCTAAGATGATTGTCCCTACATCCATGAAACCAGAAGTGCCTCGTCTTACTGCTGTGGGCACTCAACCAAGTTAAGGCGCCCCAATGCAAGATGTTCACACAGTACAAGGACAGGTCCCAGATACTTGGACCTGCTACAATTGCAACAAACAGGGACATATCTCCCAAAATTGCAAAAAGCCCTGTTGTGCTCGTGGTCGAGGACAAGCAACCTTCAACCCACTTACTGGTAGAACCTCTTATACCCTGCCCCATTTCCAAAATTGCAAGATCCCACTCACTCCCTCCATGGCCATTGCCTCTGTTGTGGCCACATCCTCCTCTCTAACACCAGGACTGCCTGCCTGGCAAAACAAAGAAGCACAAGTGTACTACTTTGACTTATTCAAAGCCAAGGCATGGCAGTTAGCTGCAGAAGGTTTAAAGGGAAAAGACAAGGCCAAGTGAACCTGGGAGGTGTTCATTCAGCAAAGGACCTTACATTTCTGTCTTCTTTACCAATCTCTTCTTTTTCTTCTTCTTCTTCTTATGTTAACCCTTTCTCTGTTTTACCTATTGAAGGGGAGATGGACAGCAATGAGGTTGAGGATTTGTCTCTGAACAATTTCATAGTATCATCGCATACCTATGATATAGCCCCAAGGGCTGAAGGGAAAAGTGAAGGGTATTCATATGATAGTTCCAAAAAGGTGTCCCATTTGGGCATGGCACTGGAAGTAAAAAATAGTGTGCTTAATTCCTTATTAATGGACAAGAAAACATGAATTTCTTCTTATAAATCCTCCCCCACTTCTTTTTCACACCACAAACCAGATCCCTCTCAAGGAGGGGAGTTCAATATTGTTACTGACATTTTCTTTCAAAAAGAACAAAAATGAGTCCATCAAACAACAGTGTCTCTCCTAGACTCAGGGGCAGTATGGACCTTTGTTGACAAAGACTGGGTACGCAAGATCAACATTGAAACTAAACCACTATCAAAACCGATGCATGTTACCAATGCAGATGGATCTGCCTCTAAACATGGTTGTATTTCACATTATGTTTCATTCATATTATCCTATGAAGGACACTCCAAAGTGGTAGAGGCTCTAGTAGCCACTCTCAGATCTCATGAAGTTATTTTAGGTTACAACTGGTTCCATTGCCATAACCCATTCATTGATTGGGTGGAGAAGAAAATAACCTTTAACAGGTGTACAAAAAATTGTCACACTCACAACTTAACCTCCTTAGTTGATCATTTACAGAAAACCTTAAATATTTGAGTCTTCGAAGAGGGTTTGGCTGATAAAGTTCCCCCTCAATATCACTTCTTTTTAGATGTTTTCAGTAAAAATGAATTGCAATGAATGCTGGTATGAAAACCCTGGGATCACACCATCGACCTCAAACCTGACTTTATCCCCAAAAAGGGATGTGTTATTCCCCTTTCAGAAGCCGAAATTGAAGTCAGGAACTTCATCAAAACCGAGCAAGATAAAGGGTATATCCAACCCTCTAAATCCCCTCAAACCGCACCCATCTTCTTTATCCCAAAAAAGACCAGCAAGAAACAACTCATCATGGACTACCACTATTTAAATGAGGGTACCATAAAAAATTCATATCCTCTTCCTCTCATTTCTTCATTGGTGGATCACCTGAAGGGCACAGATAAATTCACCTGCCTCAATCTACAATGTATTATAGTTTGGGCACATGTACACCTTTATTTCTTTTCTTTTCTTTTACCTTCGCTCATATGCACAGCATCACTGAGCACCATTTAACTTCATCATTTCTCTTCCAAAGTCACGTGACCAAGTGCATGTGACCATGGGAATGTTCACATGACCTGAGGCTAGATCCATGACATCATAAATGATGTCATGCCTCATGTTCATTATCTTTCCCTATGGATATTTCCGTCTTCTTCTTTTCTTCCAGAATGTTCTATTACTTTCTTATCTTTGCCTGCCCTAAACCTAATTCAGACTCAGATACTTGCCCTAAAGTACTTGGTCATCACTATATAAACCTTCTCTGTAAATCCCTCATACTTTAATCCTATTCACTTTGTTCCACCCACCATCTGTTGCAGGCTGCAACAATGACCTGGACGAGAAAGATGGATATGAGGAGATGGCAACTGATGGTGTCGACATCAATGAGGATGATGAGAATGAGGATGAAGATGGGGATAGTGACTGAGACAAGACGGTATAATATACAAGTTGCCCTGAGCAGAGAGCTAGGCTGGCAAGGAAGAGACAAGTGGTATCACTGAGTTGCAGGCACCAGATGGTGGGTGGAACGAAGTGAATAGGACCAAGGTATGAAGGAATTACAGGGAGGGTTTATATACTATGACTGAGTACCTTAGGGCAGGCGTCTGAGTCTGAATTAGTTAAGTGTAGGTATGGAACATGGAATGTGATGGAATGTTCAAGAAGAAAAAGAAGCAAACAGTAATAACCATGAGAGAAAGATAAAGGACATGAGGTATGACATCATCGATGATGTCATAGGGCTAGCCTCATGTCACGTGCCAGTTCCTGCAGTCACATGTACTGAGTCACATGATTTTGGAAATAAGAAATTGTTAAGTAAATGTTGCTCAGTGATGTGATGCATATGAGTGAAGGAAAAAGAAATAAATAGGGGCATACATGGCCCGAACTATAACACTACCCCCCATTTGCCAGATTCAAGGTCTAGCCATGAGTCTGCGAATTCAGTATAGGAGGGTCCAAAGGGAGAAAACAGGGAAGCAAATTATGTGTCAGATATTCCCTGAATGGGGTGTGGTGCAGAGGGATGGGATTTGTGAAAGTCATCGATAGCATCCTGCACATGTTTTAAATTAGCCACAGGTTCCCAGGTGCAATCCACCTCATCCCATCCTTTTCAATGGATGTAATTTTCTAATTTTCTGAAAGCCAGCTAGCGGCTATGAAATCAACCTTGTATTCTTCGTGATGGTCTTCGGTGACCATGATAGCATCTGGTTTAAATATAGGCTGGCCAGCCAACGGGGCTTTATAGGGTTTTACAGTGGCTCAAAAAACTGTCCGCATGTTTGCACATTTTGCACTAAAAGCTCCTAGCTGCAATAACACTTAACCCCTATCTAAACTATGAGAGGATGCAATCCTCCACCCATTCAGGGCTTTCTATTCATCCAGGAATCAAGAGAT
Organism: Hemileccinum impolitum; assembly: GCA_003316335.1. Lineage (NCBI taxonomy): Eukaryota > Fungi > Basidiomycota > Agaricomycetes > Boletales > Boletaceae > Hemileccinum > Hemileccinum impolitum. The sequence continues at coordinate 9,829 of QFEQ01000338.1, forward strand.
TTAATCAAAAGGTGAATGAATGGCAGTCATTTTAAAATGACATGTCATGTGGACAGTTTTTTGACTTTACAAAAATCAAAGTATCTAATACACCCCCACACCATCAGTGAACCTCCACTAAACTTCACTGTACCTTTAACCTCTCTAGAAGTTAACCCTTCCCCTTTCCTTTTCCACACATACTCTTGCCCATCTGACCCAATTCTGTTGATTTTGGTTTCATCTGACTATATAACCCTTTTCCAGTCCTCCACAGTCCCATGTTGATACTTGAGAGCAAAGGCTAGCCTCCTTTTTCTATGGATAGCTGAGAGAAGTGGTTTCTTTTTCTTCACTACAGCTTTAATTGAGGCCTCCTTGAGAGTATTTCTCACTGTTTGGGAGGAGACAGGAAAGTCAACAATAGAGTTGATGAATTGTGTAGCTTGTACAGCATTTTTGGCCTTACCAGTTATAATTTGCTGCACAATAGCTCTTTTATTGGTATCAGAAAGCTTGGTTGGACGACCACCATGAAGTCTAGGCATTTCTGATTGGATTTCCTGAAGGACTTGAGCCACTATAGACTTTCCTAGGCCAGTCTGGGAGGCAATCTTCCTGGTAGAAAGACCATGAGAGGAGAGAGAGATGATATTTTGTTTTTGAGAGAGAGAAATGGGTCTCATGGTGATAGTGGGAAAATAAGCATAGAATAGTGAGGGTTTATATAGTGAATTGACACACAATTACATAAAGATGACATAAAAGAACTCTTACTGAATGTATGTAATGATATTACAGTATGCAGGGTCTAATATATGTAATTGAAACTTAAAGTCAAAAAACTGTCTGTATGACATGTCATTTTAAAATGGCTGCCATTCATTCACCTCTTGATTAAAGCTCTTGATTCCTGGATGGATAGAAAGCCCTGAATGGGCGGAGGATTGCATCCTCTCACAATTTAGATAGGGGTTAAGTGTTATTGCAGTTGGGAGCTTTTGGTGCAAAATGTGCAAACATGTGGACAGTTTTTTGAGCCACTGTACACATGAAACATTGACTGTGGGATGGATGGAGACGGATGCAGGAAGGTGAAGGGTAATGGTGTTAGGGAGGACAGTGGTGATTCAGTATGGACCAATGAACTTTTGGGTTAATTTACCAGCAGGATAGGGGAGAGATAGATGGTCGGTGGATAACCAGACCAGATCTCCAATAGCATAGATAGGAGCATAGGAACATTTGGACTCTTGGTCATGGACTATTTGATCTCTAGATTTAGCGAGTGTGATGGCTATTTCATTGTGCGATTTTGCCATAAATGATGCGGCTGACCCCCTAGGGGCAGTAGAGGGTGAGGGTTCTACCCCGAGTTGCAGTTGATAGTTATGGGTGACTTGGAAGGGGGTTGCACCAGTGGCAGTGGTAAGGGAGGAGTTGTGCATGAATTGCGCCATTTTGAGCCACTCGCTCCAAAAGTCTTGACATTTTGCAATGTATGCTCTAAGGTATGCCAGTACCTCACAATTGATTCATTCTGTTTGTCTATCCATTTGCGGATGATATGCTGTTGACAACTTCTGTTGAATTCCCAAAACTTTCCAGAGTTCTTTGGTGAACTCTGACATGAATTGTGGTCCCTTGTCTGAGACAATAGTGTTAGGGAGTCCATGGATACACCAAACATGATCTCTAAATAAAAAGGCCAAATCGGCAGAAGAAGTTGTTTTTGTAGAAGAAAAGAGAATGATTTCTTTTGAGAAACAATCAACTACGATGCCAATGGTATCATATCCCTTGGAGGTGGGAAAACCAGTGATAAAATCAATAGATATATCCATCCAAGGGTGAGAAGGGATAGGAAGAGGCATTAATTTTCCTGCTGGTGGCTTTGATGAACCCTTCGTGAGGGAGCACACCTGGCAGTGTTCTATGTAGGAAGCGATGTCCTTGGCTGCACCTGGCCACCAGTAAAATTGTTTAATAGCGCTAATAGTGCGGTCTCAGCCTGAGTGGCCTGCCATGGGAGAATCGTG
>QFEQ01000339.1:1799-45257 GCA_003316335.1 Hemileccinum impolitum
TCCTCGTATCCGTCTTCCTGGTTGAGCTAGTCATCATCCATAACACTTAGAAGCTGGTGGTGCCACAGGAATATGACTACCATCGATAGCACCAATGGTATCCTTGAAGTATGGCCAAAAGTTGGGGGTTCTCTTGCATTTTGGGGTGGATATCATTGGCAGTGGATAAGCACACATACTTTGAATAGAATGGATTGGACGAGAATATAAAAACCATCTTGTGAAAATATCTGAAATCAAATTAGATCCATATGTTTACAATATTCAATCATCTCACTGAGATATTGTGTCATTGGCCCTCTGGAAACGCTCCCTGACATGGCAGATTGTCAATCTAGTGATGCATGAATATAGGAAAATGGCAGTTTGCTCTTTGAGTGTAACAAATCTTGAATTTGAGTAACCAAGGAGACAAAGTTCCTGTACCAGAGTAGTGAAGGCATGAGAAGACATGCCAAGTTCACAGCGAATACAATAAGAATCAGCTTCATCACCCATCCCTCCCTAGTGAGTAGAGATGTATGGTAAGGCTCCAGGTCCTTTGGAATGGTAGACTCAATCAATGTAGTAGTTGCAGTGAGAATAATACCAATGATGATTGCTACATATTGTTGTAGGCAACAACAGACTTCTGGATGAGTCAGACATTCCATTGCTGCTCACTGCATGGACTCAGATAGATCATTATCACAGTTAACCTTGTTCAAACCCAGACATGCTGCCAGAGTCAAGCTGTGAAAAACATTGTCAAACAATGTTCTTAAATTCCTGGAATATCCAGGAACACAGGTTGTCGAACGGGCTCTTATTAGAGAGACGAATTGTCTCATTTACTTGCCTAGGGCATGATGGGCTCTAGTAGTTGGAATTGGAGTGATACAATGCTACGTAGGGAATGCACTTACTGGTTACCATGCATTTTCTGTCAACCTCCTTTTTCCCTTTTAGCCTCCTTTCAAGCGTGTGACGCGAAACTAGGCCACGTATAATACACGTGTTCGTTCAAACTTTGATGTTGACGATACCATTCCCCACGAAGTGGTGCCTCTAGGAATGTTATCTGGCCCAACCATCCAATCAGTAGTCTCCCATCACAAAACCTCAGGGGAGCCAGGCACATACAGAGGCAGGGCGGGCTGCAATCTAAGGTGTCGCTGGGCCGAAAGCACGAGAACCTAGTACTCATCCTGCCAGCCTCGTGTAACTTTTTTTTTGCATCAACATTACCGCAACAGCACAATAGTCCTTACCGAGATATCAATGATAGTAACCCGTGAGAGCATGTACGTAGTCCCAAGAGGCCCATCTTCGGCGGCAGTCCCGCGCGTGAGCAGTGAGCTTTCCTTCCCTGACACTGAGCAGTATCTTGATACAATTTCGTGATAAGAGCATCTGCTGGTGGCAACAGAACGTAATCTCATCTTCAGTCTTTATGACGACCAGAGTGAGCACACAAGCATTCTCCATGTATAGAGACTCACACAGTGGATCCCCAATACTATATTCATCCGTGAGAAAGAATCCATCCTCTGGGGGTGTTTAGGTCGCATCGGACTCGGGCGAATCAGGTGCCCAGCTGCTCAGTTTGCGGCCTTGCCACCAGAGGCCAGGTCTACCGCCTATGTACGCGTCTATCTCGGTTGAGGTACCAGCGGTGGGATTTCGTTCCCAACAAAATGTCAATGGGTTTACGAGACGCATAAGTGTTGGGTTGGGACAGACTGCACCCATCTCTGTGTTGCAGGCAGATGTGGGCGTTCCAGGCAGTGGGGAAGAGCAAGGGAGGTGAATGAGAAGAAAAGGAACTGTGGATCTGTACGCGTGTAGGGTCGTCGACTGGGAGAAGGGGCTCTCCGAAAGGAGGAGCGCGACGGTGGGGTATACGTCTGGAGCTACGGACTGGCAAGGCAGAGATGACGGGGATGAGGGATGAGTGGCGAGCGACGCGGAAGACTTGGCCAGATGCCACACGCCCTCCATTTCGCGCAGGTACTTGGGACTGAACTTTTTCTTGTGGGCCTTGCATTGGGCGAGGACGCGCAGTCGCCTTCGTAGCAGCCCATTCGGGTCTTGCAGCGCGCCTGGGCGATGTGTGGAATGAGGATCCGTCGCGAAGGGGAGCCACCACCAACCGACGAGGTCGATCCCGCCATCGGACCTGCCACCGATGCGTCGAAGTGTCATTGAGAGATGTGTTTGCAACAGCTGGAGAGACCGCTGCTCAAAGGCAACTCCGCGATGTACAGTGGACAGCTTTGAAACATGTCTGCTCATCGTCGAGGACGACGACAAGAGCGGGGGGGTCGAGCGTCACTTGGGGGGTTGACGGATGTTTCCGGTTTGACCTTGGTTGAGCAGCAGCTTCCCACTTGGTCTGCAAGTTTGTCCTCGCCATGTCCTAGTGCGTGTCCTTGTTGTTTCGTCGTGCAAGGTTTTACTGACCAGAACGTGGACAGCGTCATCTTCGGTCGCAGCATCAAAAATGAGTACCTTACGCTGGGTACGCTGTTCACGGTCGGCGCGACGGTGTTTGCCATGAAGGGCGGAAAGAAAGATACCGTCGCTGCCAGCAAGCCTCTGACTGAGCGTGTCAAGGACGCAGTGCCCATCAAGGCTGAATCCAGGTGTGTTCTCCCTTTGCCGGCTCATCGACACAAGACTGACGTCCATACTAGCGAGGAAGAAGAATTGTGAGTGTGCTGTTTACATTGTACGGGTGCTCTGTACGATCTCTGACGCGTAGGATGAACAGCATCAAGAACTTTATTGCAGAGGCGGAGAAGGAGAGCGGAGGGTCATCACATCACTAGTAGGAGCTTGTCGTCGTATTTACTCGAATTAGAGCCGTCTTTGTCACCACCGCTTTCGTTCTCGTTCACGACATTAATAAGAGACCAGGTTCCATAGGCAACGTTTCATTTATACTAACTGGCACCGAGCTGTCAATGTCATTGTCCAGCAGTGCTGACCTGGAGTCGCCCAGCACGAGCATGGTCGCTGGCAAGCGCAGACAGTCGTCCATCATGTATTACACCCCAACTTCGCCCTCCCCCTGGAGCCAACGGCGTGACGGGGAGACGAACGGTAAAGAGAGCGTGTCGCGGAGGTCAAGTCTCGTCTTGTCTCCCTCGACTCGTGAAAGCGTGGGCTCCGTGGACGGTGTAGATGCAAGGGAACGAGAACCTCTGACATTGGTCGAAAAGTGAGTGGTTTCTTTGATAGTGGGGCATGATCAATCTATCTACCGAGCGACACATATTCGCCCCATCGCGACCTTGTGGTGGTACACATCATGTCCCCATCTCTTACTCAAATTTGTTGATGCTGATGCCCATTCTCTTACGCGCATCTCGCTTGTACTATGCGCATCCTTTCCGTTTACATCAGACACGCAGATTTACTGCACCTTATCGCACAAAAACAACGCAAGTGTCTCGAGCTGCGCGATCAACTTGCCGCACACGAAAATGAATTGGAAGAACGTGAGCATATCTCCCGACGTCCCTTCTTTCTTTGATCATTGTCCATCTTCCCTTTCGTACAGTCAAACACAAATGGCAGCGTATCGTCAACCGCGGTTATGACCCCCTCCCAAACTCGCCGCTCTCTGCCGGCCTCGGCGGCGTCGCCCTCGACGGACTAAAAGAAGGCGTTCGTATGATCGCCGCAGGCTTTAGTGATCTCGGCGGTGTCATCCAGGAACTCGATTCCAGTGACAAGGACACCTCCAAGCCCAAACCCCCCGTTCATGCACACCGCGAAAGCCACAACTTTACTAATGCCAGCGCCAAGAAAATGGATCAACACTTCTCAGCAAGCTCCATGTCCTCCGCCCACGAAAGCGTGCATGCCTCGGATGGGGAAGTCGTGACCGCTCCCTCCCTCTCCCGTGCAGGCAGTCTCAACTCTCGGATGCACAAACGTCTCTCGCGCGCCCTCATCACAGAGGAGCCGCTGGACCTGTCGAGCGCGCTCGCTCCACCTCCCGCTTGGAATCCAAAACCGACTTCATCAGAGATGCGCATGTCGCTTGTACTATCACCCAGTCCCACGTTGGTACCACCACCACTCTCGAGTACCACCACCTCGAGCAAAACGTCTACACCAGGGTCGGCGCATACGCACACATCCACGCCCACAACCGGGGCCGGACCAATGTCCTGGATGGACAACATGGGCAAGAAACTGAGCGGACTTCAAAAAAGCCCAACGTACGTCCTTTCTCGCATCGATGCGCGTTCTCTCTTCTACTGTTGTTCGTCGGCCCGCCCCCTTACGCGTTCTCCCCTTCTCCCTCCCTTTTCTTCTGATCGACAGGTTCTCCAAAAGCCAAAAACGGGCATCGTCGTTCTTGGCTGGCGTTTCGGACACCATCACCGCTGCGCTCTTGCCTGGACCAACGCCTACAACACCCGCGCCTCTCCCATCAATAACAACCGCGACTACTACCACCGCTACGATTGCACGCACCCACTCTTCGACGGTTACCGTACCCCCGCTGAAGACGACCACACGACCTCATCTGCACCCGCATCCGGCCTATAAGACAATGGCGGACTGGCTGGATGACAATGATGACAATGATGGTGAGGATGACAGGGATCAGACGGTTCGTGTCCGCAATGCGGCTGGCACATCGGCCCCTGAATCAAATCGACTATCAGGACGACCCCCACACCCACGGGCGCAGGCGCAGGCGCAGGCGCAGGGGGTGTTGGAGGGGGCAACCGATCACGGCGATGCGGTTGTGTGCTCTTTTGACGACGACGATTGGAATTGGTAATACACGGGGAAGAAGGATATTAGGCAGGAGAAGGGTTGGAGGAAGATGGCGATTGCCCATGGGTGGGTACGTTCTTGGGTGTACTCTTGCGCGCTTCATCATCACGATAACGAAGATGATATGCGTTTGTGTTTATTAGAAGTTGTGTAATCTATCTATTCATTTTATCTTGGACGTTTTGCAAGATGCGAGGTCGCTTGATGGATCCGAAAAGGAGCAACATTCACTTTTATATCACTGCCAGCAAAGCCCTAGCATACGCACCGAGTAATAGAAATGCGTTACAAAATACAAAACAATACCAGTGTTTGATGAGTATAGCGGGTCAGTTTGTTATTTTCCCAACTTCAATAACACTCCACCATGAACCCACTGCCAGGAAATTGTAATGATATCCTATCCTTGGCTATCCTCCTTCCTTCATACCTTGTCTTTATCCCTATCATACAACTGATACGTCCTGAAACGCCTCGCAGGAACCCGCAGTTGGTACAACCAATCCAGCCTAGACGAGCGCAGCCATGATGAGCCCAACAAACACGCGAAGAACAAAAGGAGAAAAACAAAAGACACGTACTCGTCGACGGTCCGTCCCTTGGTCTCGGGAATGAAGAAATACGACCAGACGGTCCCTGCGAACCCAAGACCTCCGAAGATGAAGCCGACGTACCCTCCGAGATTTGCTTCGTCGGGGTTCACGCTACACGCACACGCACACGCACACGAGGTCGAGGTCAACCGTTAGCTTCGGTGTCCACAACGGGAAGGAGAACGCGGGAAGGACGACTCACAGATAGGGAACGATGATGTTCGCGAGCATCCCGCAAAGCGCGCTGGCCAGAATCCCAAAACTGACTGTCTTGGAACGCAGCTTGGCAGACGAGACTTCCGCAAAGATGACGTATGCAAGTGGACCGCTGTCGAATGCGCGTCAAAAAAAGGTGCCATTTTGAAACGCTCGAGGCGTAGGAAGTAACTCACATGGTGACTTGGTAGACAAAGTTGTAGACCATCGCCTACGACATAGTCGGGTTATATACGTAACGGCAAAGACGCGCTGGGAAGAAGACATACACACATACACACGGCCCATTTCGCATCTTGGCCCCGGTTCCCTATCCAGATGAAGCCCATCAAGAGTAAGATGGCGGTGCAGGTGAAGATGCCCCAGTTGAAGAGGGAACGACGACCGAAATGATCAACAGCACAAAAGGCCAGCAGATTTCCGACGACCTGTTTAGCAAGGTAATGAGGCCCAATTCACTTGGGGACACGTTGCAGAACTTACACCAATGGCGGTCAATCCCATACCAAGGCTAATAGCCTTGCTCGTAGCAAACCCGGTAAGCTCGAAGAAGTATGTACTGTAACCCAAGACAAAGCCGACGCCTGAAAGCACGATCTGGATACTTGAACGAACATGCGGTCCGACTGAGCCTCACCTGAGCTTTCCTGGAGCGCAAACACCATCATGGCAACAATTGTACGCTTGCGGTTTTCACCTAGAACATCGCAAAGTAAACGTATTCTACGACTGTGGGACAGGAATGAATGGCTTACCCCTGAAGCAATCAAAGTACGTTGATGTTGCGGCGTACGAGTCCTCGAATTCGATCGTCTCCCGCATTTGCTCTCGTCGAAGTTTGGCATCGATCGTAGGTCCTCCAAGAAGAATGAGGACTCTCTCGGCATCATCATACTGGCCTTGGCGTACCAACCACCAAGGAGACTCCGGCGCAAACGGAAGGCCAAGCAAGAGGATAACAGGGAATATCCACTGGAGAGCGCTACGAGAATAAATCTGCGGAGTGACGCGGATGTATACCGATGACTTACATTGGGAGTCTGTATGCGTGCGCATCGATCCTGTTGCCGGTTCCGCGAATGACAGCATTTGCCATACTAGTGACCAAGTAAGAGAACGTAAAACGACACAAGGATTCTTACAATTGACCGACTATGAACGCGTTAGTGGTGCGGTGCAGTGAAATATACAAACTAAACTCACCGACGATCCAGAAGCTCACGGCGGCGGTGGTAATACCACGCAGAGCAAGTGGAGACACCTCTGCACAGTAACCAGGAACACACGCGAGATATATCCCTAGAGAAATATTTCTGAGTGCTCGAGAGACATTGACACGTAGTCAAAGTGGGATGGCGAACCGAGAGCAAAACCATTGATGAACTTCCCGACAAGGAGCATGCCGTCGACGTGTATGGGAGTCAGATATTGAACTAAGACGCCGACGAGGGAAATGATGGATGCGACCGCAACAGCTCTACGTTGTCTGTTACGGGAGTCAGCGAGGGAAGAGGACCGAGAGAAAAACACACACCCCAACCTATCAGAGATCCAACCCGACGAGATTCCACCAATCATGCCACCGATGGCAGTGACACTGTTGAACGCGCTTTGCCAGCTAGCAGGGAGCACTGGTTGACCATCCCAGATATCCCCAAAGTCAATGCGGAATCGAGGGACACCCAACAACACTCCACTAGTCTAGTCGATTGAGGGCATGACTGAGCCGGCAGGTAAGAGAGTTAGAGTGTAGAGACATACCTGGATATCATAACCCCACACAAGCGCGCCGATGGACATGAAGATACACCAAAAGAAAGCGCGCCAGTAGGTACGCATGGCCTGGAGGGGTGTGAGGGCCCGTTCAGCAGCGGCGGCTTGTGCGAGGAGAGTGAGATTTCCAGTGGATGCGACCTTTTCGACACTCATGGTCTCAATGTGACCTGCTTTCCCCGTTGGAGTTTCCATGATTGAAAGTGGGCCATGGTGCGGGTGGATGAAAGCCTATAAATGCCCGCGGACCCAGGTGAGAGAACATCGCCCGTAAGTATTCGGGATGAGAGTGAGACTGGAATGCACGATGAATTCGGATGCACGACGAAGTTGCATCTTGGCCATCCAACTCGCACGACAAGACAATGGAAACGCGACTGACTTTATCTCGGGCATCTCCATTTTCTGAGCGCCGTAAGGCACCACAGGCAAGAGCAAGGATATTTCAAAACCCCTTGATACAGCCAATTCTTGGCACTGTAGACCTGCTCTGGACGGTTTTCCTGGATCAATTCTGAAAATATTCACCGCGGGGCTGTTTAATCCCGCTCATGTGATGTGTTTCATACGATTTGTTCTTCCTGGATTAACTCTTAAAAAATCCACCGTAAAACTGTTTGATTCTGCCGATGTGTTTCATAAATGATATGTTTGCGGCTGCTCTGTCAAATTCCAGTGCATACGTCCCTTGAAGTATGCACAACTGACAGTCCGAGATATCAACTCACCGCGCGACTCAATCGGTACTGCATCCGTCAATTCGGCGGCTTCCTTTGGGTGCTTCTGTTCACTCAGGCGCTCTCGAAGGCGTCACATCTCTGGAAACACGTCGATCTCAGGCAGTTCCGTCTTCTTGTTTTCCTGACAACACGATCCGTCGGTTCCTTCAAATGATTATTTGGTCTTCAATAGCCATCCAGAAAATTCCCTCATGGCCTAGTCAGACTTTGCGTTAGGCAGTGGCGGTAATACGCACGCGAAGTGGAGTGACTTCCGAGGCACCCTCGGCCCAGATAGAACAGCCTGAATGAACTTTAGTTCGATTTGGCCACCGTTGAACGCTGAACCGAGCTTAAATCAGTAGCGTCGGTTCAGCCTGGAAAAGTCCGGTTCAAACTGGCGTTCAGGACCTGAACACCCCTCCATGCGCCGCCGAGTCGCCCCAATCCAACTTGCCAACATCAAATGTCATCTGAATCTCCCGACGTGATGCCAGGCCCATCAGAAGTGACGGATTCAATTGATGCCATGTCAACCCAATGTTAGCGGGCAGTGATCCAGTCTTCGAGCGGAGATCGTACAATCTCTCTCCGCGACAGGGATGCCCCAAGCTCAAGGCGAGTCGCGTTGTGCCGAGCTGTTGCCGAACCTCCGAATCTTCAAACACCGCTAGTGGCATCGGGCATTGCCGAATCTGGCATCATATCAGCAGCCGCAGTTACCGTGATAAACTTGTCAAAGGCCTTTTCGTAATCTTGGGAACTATTTCGGAATATTCCTGGCTGCTTCCTAGATTGTTCAACCTCAAACATGGCAGCTAATCCCAAGTTGTATGGTTTTGCAAGTAAGGCTGATGAGGAGGTGGAGGGTCCGACAGAACTTGTATGAGGACATGAGACTGGGCAGTGTAGCTTGTGCTATAGCATTTCAATGCGGCCAAAAGGTGGTGAACGTTTGAACCGGAATGAAGCTTTGGCATCGCATTGTTTGCAGCAATCCTAGTATAGAGAGCCGCATCAGCGCTCAGCGCTCAGCTCCGACCATCGGCCGCAGGTTGAGTGCTTCGAGCCCCACCCATGGTCCCATGCATATACACATGAGCCGTGGGCAGATATGCAAACAGCTGTCCAGAAAGAGAAATGTGAGTTGCAGATCAGACTTTGGAACACATGAGTCATACGTGAAAGTAGATACTCCCCATTTCAAGGTCCTACACGATGCGGGGGTTTTTTTCTTGCAGGACAAGTAAAAGGGGTTGTTTCAAAAGTGACGCAAACAACTCCTATCAGGGCCTGGAGTTCATTGACCCCCTAAAACAACTTGCCTCAGCTCGTCAACAATCCCATATTTCGGACGTCATGCAAACTAACACAGCCCAGCCTGCAGACGTTATCCTTCGCTCATCGGATGCAAAGATGTACTACTCCTGGAAGATTTTTTTGTCCTTGTCATCCCCAGTCTTTAATGAGATGTTCAACCTGCCACAACCATCAAATAATAACAACATTGACGAGTCCCACTGGCACGATGGGCTTCCGGTCGTTGATTTAGCAGAGGACAGCCATATCCTTGGACGCATCCTGTCCCTGTGCCTTCCACCTAGCTGCACTGGGGAAGAGTTCAAGGTTAACAATGTCCACGACCTTCGGAATGTCCTTGAGGCAACAATGAAATATGACATGGAAAAAATTCACTGCGTAGCACTCAAGGAACTTGCAAATCCGTCCTTTCTCCATGAAGATCCTCTGAGGATCTACATTCTTGCGTGCCAATACCAGTATCACGAGGCTGCGTGCTTGGCAGCTAGGCACACCTTGGCATTTCCGATGTTGACACAAAATTATGTCCCCGAATTGGAAAGGATCCATGCGGGCAAGCTATGGTACCTCTTCTCATATAGAGGAGCATGCACGGCTGCTGCGTGTTCCCTGGTGGAGGACCATATGTGGATCATTCATACACGCTTCCTATCCCTGTTTAGTTGCAAAGATGATGAAGATACGGAATTGACCACAGTCAGGTGTCCCCCATCCCGGAAGTACCCAGCTGGTCGAACAGAGCTCAATCCAGTGCACAAGTGGTGGAAAGATTATATGAAAAAGGCTGGAGGTGCCTTGCAAAAATTTCCTTGCAGCGATTCAGTCAAAGACAAAGAACTCGTCAATGGCGTCCTATCCGCGATATCGTCTTCAGAATGTAAGCAATGCAAAGCATCGCAACTTGAAGTTTGGGAGACATTTCAGTCTTTCGTGGATAGTTTTGCCGAAGAAATCGATCGTAGTGTTGCAAAGGTGTGTTCTGAGTCTCTGAGTCTCTCTTAGACTTGATGTAACATGCTAAACATTTTTCACGTCAGGTTGAGTTCCATCTTGGAGTGTGAGTGACGTCATCGCCGGGGATTCAGAACTTTCAAGGTCCATTCGACCTTTCTCGTTCATAAATAGGGGGTAGTTCATGTGGAGACACACTGTACCGGAACCAGCTCGCTTTGCAGTAGATCGCCAGCTTGAAGCGGGACTGAGTGCAATTGAGCAATCTAGTACCAGGCAATCCACATGTCGGCTTCATCTCTGTTACCCACATGCCGAGGCGTCAGGCCGGTATTCAATAATTCCAGTAAAATGTACGTGGGACATACTGTAATACTTCAGTTACAAGTGCAAGTTAATAAAAATTGTCTGCATAGATGAAGAGCGTGCACAGGACATACCAACAAAAAGCGAGTAACGGGTTAAAGGCTCGGTGTAATTGAGGTAAAGAAGGGGTAGCTATACACCATCCGCGTCCATCAGCACGATACTCACGTCGGACATACAAACTACGTAGTATAGTAATCCTTACACAGAATTGTTGGGATGCTTCTTGAATCATTGCGGGCCGCAATGACATCAGAAGACGAGGTATGAGGTCGTGGCGATACCGCCTTGAGAGGATCGGGGAGTGCTCTAAGCAAGTGTGGTTGCGATTTTAGACTTGTAGTTCTCTCCTAGACATCTATCAGCACAGGCGCATCAGTAGAGGAACCGTAGCCCATACTCACCACTGCGGTGGTGTCGGTGGTGGGCTCCGATGCGATTGGTGATGCTTCAGTTTGTCCTTTGGTCGAGACCTATGTAAAGAACATGGTTAACCAGCGGCTGCTTGTCCCAAGAGCCACACACTCACCCTGCCGGTGGGACATGAGTTTATAGTAACACGTGGACCACGCACATGCACCGAATCAGTGGTCGCAGAGCGTACCAGCGTCGCCCGCTCCCGTTTCAAATCCTGACATTCTGTCACAACCTCGTCCAATCTATTCTGAAGGTCTGCATTCTCTCTTCGCACACGCGCCGCCTCTTCCCGGAATGTGTCCCGCTCGTGTCGTATGTCGATGAGATCGCCGAGAAGTCGCGTATTGTCTACTTGAAGTTGTTGAATGACTTTTCGCTGGCGTAGTTGAGAATTTTGGAGCTGTTCAACGAGTCGTCCCGAGTTTTTGTCCATGGCTTGTTCTTCCTTGTCCTGCTCTTGGGGCGTCACTGGCAGATGGGTCGCACCCTTAAGTATTCCTGCTTTCCGGACCCTTTCCGCCATCAACGGGCAATCTTCGGTGCTTGAAGCATGCTGTTCTTCAGGACGTTACGCCCGGCCATGTGCTCTGAATGGGTCCTTGATTGCATCGACGACAGTGGTCAAGAATCAAGCCTTGGAGCTGTGTTCATTTCGCAGAAGACATTCAAAGTGCTGTTCTGGCAATCAATTTGAATGGCGTGCCAGCGCGGGTTTCTATTGGCTCATGATCATCGCGTAGTCTTGGCTGTCCATATCACCTCTCTTTTGCCCTTGAGGCAGGGTGGAATTTAAATGTGATCGAGTCCACTATCAACTCAAATGTACGATTCACCTGGTGGATGAGTGTGCTTATTATCAACAGGCTCTTAGAGTTTGTCGACATGGGCATGTAACATGGTTGACATCACTGACAGTGTGCACCACAACCCGCTCGGAGAAAACGTTTGAGTCAAGCTGTGTCCATGCTGCGGTCATGTTTTACTCGGTTCATCGAAATCATGGCTGTAGCGAACAATTTCTCTTCCGATCAATCCAACCTGGCAATGCTCGTTTCCTCATGGATCCGGTACAGATTTTCAGTGAAAGCGATACAGGATTGACTCGTCATTCCGCTTCCCCCTCCTGTCGACTCGGAGAGAGCGAGAGAAGTGGATGTAAAGTTACCCCGTGAGTGCCTCCAATCCCCGATTTCCAACATGGTCTTGGTCTCACGCTCTCAACACCCACTCCAAGGTGCTCATAGATCACCCCTGCCGAAGCTTTCCGACGACAATTCAAGATCTCGCAATTCATGCTATCTACATCGCCCACTTCGAATTCTACGTCATCCTTGGACGCTTGAGGTAATCCACGTATGTATAAATCCACCATCTACAGTGTACTGCTGTTGGTCTTTTTTTTTTCATCTTGCTTTCGAAGGCTTTCAAAACCCCGGGGACCATTTCTCGTTGGCATTACACACATAGGCAAGCAAACCCCTAAGATTCAGTGATTATTAGAACACCGAATCGGCCGATAACTTTGGTCCGATACGCTTCCAGGAAGATTTGTCTCAACCTGCGACATAAAACAGGACTTCTTGATCGAGGTAGGATGATACCAGTGCATTTTTCATCGTGAAATCAGTGGCACGACTCGAGTTCATGAATCACGATAGCCGAATGGTAGATTCCGGCACTTTTTGAATCAGCCGAGATGTTGGCGTACGACACACCCTTGATATCCTGACCGAACCCAAAGCCATCAAAAGTGGGTTTATTTTCAGATCGGCGGAGATGCATGCTAGTGGTTGTGCTTGATGAGATGCACATGGTGCTGTATGTCTGATCATAAGACATGTCAATACTTGTGGTACTAGACGAGCCTCGGATGAAGAGCCTCGTGACAGACCTTCATTGGCATCTTTCTACGCAGGGACATCGATGTAGTACATTTTGCTGCAGACGAGTGCGTCAGTCTTTCCAGTGCTCAGTTACATGTAAACATGTTTTGTGCTTTGATCTTATATATCGTTATCCACCACAGGTCCACTACCAGTAGTCCATGGCGATGCAGCGTCTGTGGCCGTCGCTAGCAGTCCGGTACCATCGTAATGAAACTGTTTGGAGGCACACCCCATCGCAGAAAGGGAAGGGATAGGTGGACGGATGACACAAGGCGTAGAGAAATGATAGCCTATGCATGGGAAAATGGTACGAACGCCACTTGCCCGCTCGCGCTCGTACCCGCCTTTCGTTTATCTATGCCTATACCACCATTTACCCCTGCCTTCCCTTGCCTACCCCTCTGATATGACGGGAGAAGGCAGCGCTCCGGCTTGACAGACTTGTGTAGCAAAAGGGAGAACTGAAATCCACAGGTAGTGGGGTTCTGATAGAGGGACCAGATGTCGCCTTTGCTTCACAATATTCGTACCGCCGCTTTAAGAACCACCAGCGACAACAATGCGGATAGAATAGACCTCGTTCTCACCAAACGGTCAACTCTAGCACTCGCTTGTCAGCACAAACAAAGGCAGGGAAGGAGAATCGCTCACTTCTGAAATCATAAAAGACCGTATGTATGTAGAATACACCGGACAAGGAAAAGTCAACGCACTCGTGGGGATGTCTGAGAGATTAGCTCATGTTCAAGTAATCGAGAGCTGGCATTGGCGTACAAGGGTTGTCGCCGTCCAGTGCCGGAGAACCCCTCGGTTCCGGTACATATCAGACAAGGGCTAAGAGGACAGGCACCAAATGCTAACATTCCAATATCGGGACATAGCGACGGAAGTAATCCAGGCAATCTTCGCTGCTTCGTCTTGGTCTCAGACACCCCGGGTGGAGCAGACGGCCAGCTGTCAAGCGACGGGAAACCGGTGAGCATAAGTCGTAACAACATCACAGATTGGTGCACCGTCTGATAACTACCAACAGTACGCTTTCCAAGACTAGCGAGACGTGGTTTCCGCAAGGACCGCAACATGCGACCTGCAAGCTCTTTGGCACGGAGACCCTGGAGGGTGAGCTAGTTACCAGACTGGGGGCCATATCACGGACGTCCAGCTCCAGGCCGCGACGTCCTAGTATCTTGGTATCTTGGAGTATCGTCGATTTTGTTACATACTTTATTCTCGTTGCCACTGCTTTTCCGCAGGTATCAGGTGATCCATGGGTATTGTAGGTGTGGATACCGCGGGTATCTTGTTAGCGCCTGGCTAAGCAAACGTCAACATATTGTGTGGGGATTGATAAGAGGCTTCTTGTTTATCCCCACCATCGCTTCGCCTACAACATTGTGATGATGTCAGACCGGAATACGAATAAAGTTAAGCCAACTCACATGATGCTTTCCCCCTGAAGGTATATAAAGTCATCGTCAGTGATAATAAAATCGTTGAAGAAAACATTAACAGACACGTGAGCAGGGAAGAAACGGAAGCTATCCAAAATCCACGAGGAGCATAATCGGGTCCTGGCGATCAAGAGTGAACAACGCCGTTTCGTCTCGCAAAGTCTCGGTCCCACTGCCTCAAGAGCCACCAGTGACCAAGATGCAGAGTGAAGAGACCTTATTTACAACCAGGGGTTGCCGCTAGCACTCGTCAGTACAAGTAAGGTAAGGCACGGAATCACTCACATGTAGACTGCAGATTTAAGGTAACTTCTCGAGGGATAAACATTCATGCTTTTGTTGATCCAGGGGAGTATCAATGCTTCCATTAGTGGTACATCATTTTCGCTTCCGAAAATCAGATCGTCAGTGTGTAGAATACACCATGCATAAAAAGCAGTATACTTGCCAAGACCACCAAGATGTAATTTCTGCGGCACCGGCAGCATCGCCTCGGCAGTACGAAGTTAATCCGGCAACTTGGCAGACTGGGTGCCTCCTTGGAACCAGCCATAAGAGGAAGGGAAAACGCTTCTCACGAACGTCCAGGGAACGTCTGGCGCTAGGCTTAGACATCTTGGTCTGAAACGTCGTCATCATTGAGCTAACTGCGCGACTTCATTCTCCTTACTGCTGCATTTTACGGGTATAAGGCGATTCATGGGCATCATGGGTGTGGGTATCGTGGATATCGCGCGTATCTTTGTTAGCGCTAGGATAAATAATGTTTGTGCGCAAGCAGTGTAAGAGGTTCCAGGGTCCTTTCACCCACAATGGTTTGATGTCAGACCGAGGACGGCTAGTAATCGCGACACATACTGTGATTTGAAGGTATGATCGTTAAACTACCTGATGAACACATCGTTCACGACTGTGCGACTGTACGACGAAAGGCAGAGGACATCAGTCTGTATCAATCTTTAGAGGTAGAAGTGAAAACGTCAGCCACGTCTCAGATGAACAAGGGCGAGGGGAAAAAAGCGGCTGCCTGTTGTCGTCTCTGCATCCTCTGTCCGCCAAGCGGCATTCGCAAGGTATCCATCCCTTCCAAGCCTCCTAGGGCGTTCGCGAGCTGGCTAACCGCCTTGGCTGGAAGCGCCTCTTGCCTGAACGCCCGCCAGCATTGAGAAAGTGATCCTCGCCGCCGTTTCCGGGAAGTTCTTGCATCACGAACTATTCTTGTCGCCGTTTGGCGACGTTGGTGGTGAGTTCCTATATCGGAATCGTCTTCTCGTTCAGTCCTGTACTCTACGCCGCGCTACGAACATCTCTTGAAGAGGTACTGGGATCTTCCCTGGGATGCCACCACAAACTGACGCAACCACAACTCACGAGAGCGCCTTCCTATGTAACCACGGACCAACGGTTTTGCGAGTGTATGCGTGTGCCCTTCAAGTTGCCACCAGGACCGCGACTGATACGACATCCGACGCGACGACGGTGATTTGAGCGACCCTCAAAGTCCGGAATGTCGAGCTGCAAGCCACACACGATGCCAAACGGTCGGAACATCGTGGGTCTTTTGATTCAACATCGTTCGATATTCAGATCACTGTCTAAACTGGAAAGCGGAGTGTTGGGAGGTGGACATCGATCAAGGCCGTGGACAGGGAGGCCGCAGCCAGTACCTGGAGGAGCCCAGCAGAGTGGTGACTCACGACACGCGAACGCGCAGAAACGCTCAACGGCAACGGCATGACGTGGTGATGAGAGGTAGCGATCGCAAAAGAAGATGACAAGCGCGAGAGCAGAGAGTAGGTGCGATAAGGTTGAACGAGAGAAGGAACCGAAGACGGGTGGTACAATGACTGGCGTTTAGAGATTGCGGTTTGGACTGAGGTGTCCATGTCAGCCGCGCGCTTGACGAGGATGACGACCCAAGCCATCGCATGGATACGGTCCAGCAACCTACTTGGGTAGAAATGGTAGAGATACTGTCACTGTCCACTGCGTGTACATGAATTTTGCGCAACTAATTGTGTTATCCTCGACACGAGGCGAGGAAAGAGAATGGACTCATCAGTGTGAGATGTTGAATCCACATGTTGGTCCATCATTGGCATCCAGTGAGTCGGTGTTTGTTGAACCTGTTGGAAGTTGGAGACCATCGATACCGGCGCCCGCGTTTCTCAGAATCAAAAACTCGTTTTGACCAGGTCGGCCCGGGCGCGAATGAACTTCAGTCACTTCGAAGCTTATTTAGAAGCTGAACAGAGTTTCGACGAGCCGAATAGTCGCTCGAAACAGGCAGGCATCAGCAACACATCTGCTTCTACGCTTTGACCATACGATACGGCTCTCTCCCGTCGCACAGGTCGGACCAGCCACAGGTACTCGCCACATTCTAATTGGGGTGCAAATTTGCTGTCACCACGCCTCCTATGGAATGCTGAGCCCACGTCGTGCAATGTTTATTCAGCCTCCTAACGCCGCTGCAAGACAGCTGACCACATCATCGGCTAGTCACAAGCTCGTTTTTGGACGATTGTCATCGTTTCACACTTTTTTCAGTGCCATCCATCAGTGACCATCAGCAGTTCAACGGTCACGGTTGCCCGGTCCACATGACTCCCATCGGCTTCAGTCGAAAACACACAAGCCTCATGATCATGGAATCGTCAGGCTGCCATCCCATTGGGTACCGCTATCGCCTCTGTGCCATTACGGTCTCAACAGACCGTTGAGCATAATTCTGATGTCCCCACACCCGTGCTTCGTCCTTCTGTTCGGTGCTTTCATCTCCGATTGTTTGCTTCGATGGTCACGGTCAATAAATGGATCCCGATATCGTATTGCCACATTTTCCGGACTCTTAAAACGAATCCGCCTTGGCGAAATGAGTTCTACTTTTCTTATAGTCGCACCGCCTGGCTCGATGTATTGGCGGACAGTTCTTGGCGCGCTCTTGTTCGTAACTTCACAGGTGGGCGCGTACGATGTCTTTCATTCGTACGCTGGGTCCAACTTCTTTGATGGTTGGAATTTCTACGGGAGTTGGGATAATTTAACATTGGGTGCGTCCTCGACATTGCGCGAGTGTCTGGTTCCCATGCTCATAGCTGAAGGTAATGTCACCTGGGTCACCCAGGAAGTTGCGAGTAGTCAGAACCTGGCCTACGTGACTAGCGATAATCATGTTATCATTAAAGTGGATAACGTTACCAATGTACAGCCCGGCCAATTGCGGAACTCGGTGTGGAACAATATTTTTCTTGTATCAGAACGGCGGATGTTGATATGGCTGTACCAGGTACGCATCACGACCCAAGACGCATATGACCTGGGTAGTTTATGGATGATAGACCTGAACCACATACCGTATGGGTGCTCCGTACGTGGACGATGCTGTGATTCATTTCCGAAGAATAATCATGTGTTTCGCTAGGTTTGGCCGGCCTTTTGGAGTTTCGGTGGGTGTCTGTTAGTGGCTCGTCGGAAGAAACACTGGGTGACGTAGGGCTAGGTCCCAATTGGCCATTCGATGGGGAGATTGACATTATCGAAGGCATAAATCTAAACACGAACAATCAGATGGCGATCCACACCACGCAGGGATGCTACCACAGCGGAAACACGGACCAATTGGGTACAACCGGGTCAACGGATTGCTCGACAGGGTCTGGATGCACCGTGGAGGAGACATCACCGAATAGCTACTATACCGGTTTTGCCAGTGCGGGTGGAGGGGTGTTTGCGACGCAGTTCGATGTTTCTGGGATCTTGTGCGTGTCGCATGTCTGACCGATGTTTGGGTTGTTGACAAGAGTGACCATAAGTATGTGGTTCTGGAGTGTGCGTTTCCTTCTTCTCTTACCAGGGTAGGATCCACGTTGACGAGTAGATCAGCGACCAGACATACCTTTGTCGATATCTCAAGCTACTTCGACATCCTCGATGGATATATCTTCATGGGGAACGCCACACAGTGCCTTTTCGTCCAACACATGCAATATTTCTCAATTCTTTACGCCACAGAATCTCGTATTGGATATTGATCTGTGCGGTGTCTGGTAAGTGGCTATATGCGCGACGAAACATGGATACTGATACTTTTTCTTTTCCTTTGCCCAGGGCTGGTGTGCCGTCGATATACGACTCGCAGTGCGCCAACGCCGGTCCTACGGGATCATGTGTGAGTACGGTTGCATGACAAGAGACGGACGGCGGTGTTGACGTGATTTCAGTACAACGATTGCGTCGTCGGGCCAGGCAGTCCACGCTATGACGAAGCTTACTTTGACATCAACTACGTGCGTACATACACGACCTCCCCTGCCATGGCCATCGCGACGAGCACGAGCGCGACGGCGAGTGCCTCGAGTGTCCCGCAGACGGCATCGTCGGGGGGTGTTGTGACAAGGGCGAGCATGGCGGTGTTGTTGGCTTCGGTGTTGTGTGTTGTTGTGACGAGTGTCTGTTTATAGAACGCGATGGTGCGTTGTAGTTCCGCTCGGTGGACTGGTCATGTGAGCAATGAAATGGGATCATGACGGCGACCCTTTTGCCAGCAGGATCTCGATCACAGGAACGGGGTATTTATAGGCCAGCGTGTCCCCGCATCCGTCTCTTTCTCGTCCACTCATGGCACCGGAGACAGAGAAAATAGAGCCCACTGACATTACCAGCATCGACAAGGGCACACCCCCCGGCAATCTTACCCTCCTCGCACAGGCAGCCGCCGCTGAACATGCCCTCACGACCCTCCAGGCCTTGCGCACCTACTGGCGCGCCTTCCTCTGGTGCATTTTCATGTGCATCGGCGCGCTCTTGTGGGGCTATGATGCTCAAGTATGTCTCCCTCTTTGCACTCTTGCACGTTCAGTTCAATCGAATAGGTTGGTGGAGGATTGTTAAGCGTCCCCCAGTTCCGCAACGACTTTGGCTATATCTACGATGGAAGTCCTGTCCTGTCTGCCAGCTGGCAAAGTGCGTTCAACAGTGTCAGCTCCATCGGCGGTATGTTTGGTGGTCTCTCGTTGGGCTGGATCTCTGATCGATTGGGGTATGCATTTTCTTTCGCTCTTTTGTCTTCTTTCTCTCACTCGCCCATGACAGGCGTCGAGGAGCTGTTGCGGTCGCATGCGGAATTTCCATCGTCGGTGTCTTGATCCAATTCTTCACTCCCACCCATGCCAACGGCATGCTCCTCGTCGGAAAGCTCATCAATGGCTTTGCTCTCGGTTCGTTATTCTACGTTGGCCATCTCTCTCTCGATAGTTCAAGAGCATTTCCCCAGGAATGTACGTCTCTTCTGCCGGTGGTTACTGTGCCGAGGTTTCCCCACTTGCCCTGCGTGGTATCACTACAGCCGCTGTGAACCTCTGGATCGTCCGTAAGTCCTATTTGTGTAGATTCCATCGTTCTGCACCGCTAACGCGTTCATAGTCGGTCAATTGTAAGGATTCTCGTATCTTTTTGCCCCCTTTCTCACTTCGTCAATAGTATGTCTAATGGCGTCATCCGCGGAACCGGTAACCGGACAGATGCCTACGCATACAGACTCCCATTGTGAGTAATCTAGCGTCTACATCCGTGCCCTCCTCAAAATCGTTCTTAGCGCTCTCCAGTGGATCTTCCCTGTCATCCTCTTGGTCGGCCTTCCATTTGCACCCGAGTCTCCTTGGTGGCTGGTACGCAAAGGTCGGTATGAGGATGCCGAAAGAGTCCTCGTCCTTCTCGGAGGACCCACTATCGATGCCAAACTCCAGCGAGAACAAATTCGGGAAACGATCGAACTCGAGGACTCGTATGCCGCAACATCGACGTACATGGATTGCTTCAGGGGTAAGCCATACCCGCCTAAACTCATAGAATACGTTTGACTTCCAACGTTACAGGTGAAAATTCGAAACGTACGATTGTTGCCATGATGGTATTTGTACTCCAGCAAGGTGCAGGTGAGGCTCAGCTGAAAAATGTTCTTGTTCTAGTTGCGAGTCCATGTTTTCAGGTGTTGTCTTTGTCCTTGGTTACAGTACATACTTTTTTGAGCTTGCCGGGTTTGCCACAAACAATGCGTTCAACCTGGGTGTGGGTGTGACCGCCATCGGCGTAAGTCTTGTAATGCACTTCACGCGACTCCTGCCTCACGACCCTCCTAAATAGGTCGTCGGCAATCTAGCAGCTTTTTACGCCGTCAACCGTTTCGGTCGTCGGTTCCTCTTCAACTGGGGCATGGTCGCCTGCACCATCATCTTACTTGTGATTGGCTTCATCTGGATAGGGAACGCGAACCAAAGTGCGAAATGGGCCGTGTCTGCCATTGTATGCATCTTCCCGATCTGTATCAACTGAAAATAAACTAACCCCCACATGCCCTAGACGATCATCTACAACTTTGTCTACCAAGTTAGCATGTGAGTTTCCTATGCCCTGAACGGTTTAAGATGACATGTCTGACGCGTCGTTAACAATGAACAGTGGTCCATTGGGATACGTCATCTTTGCCGAAGTCTCGTCTGCCAAGCTGCGTTCAAAGACGGTCGGTATCGGTATTTGGACCAACTCGCTTTGCGGTATGCTTGCGAACATCATCATACCCTATCTGTGAGTTGTCCTCATACGTCCGTGTTTTGTTGGGGACGCTTACGTGCTCGTGTAGCGTGAACCCCGACGAAGCGAACCTTGGAGGCTACGTTGGCTTCATCTTTGGAGGCCTCGCATTCGCAGGGACCGTCTGGTCGTACTTCTTCATTCCTGAAACCAAAGGACGCACCGTCGACGAGTGGGTTATTTTGTTCTTTGCGTGTGTCTGTTTGTCTCATTCGTTGCGCTGCCCAGGCTCGATTTACTCTACGAAAAGAGGGTGCCTGCGAGGTATTTCGGGACGTACCGGCTGTATGATGAGGATGTGGACAGGATGTAAGGAGAGCGAGATGGGAACGATGGAACGGTATACCTCTGTGATACCAGGGGGGTTGGTAATGAAATGTAAAAGATGATCACGCTCTTGTACGATGATTATTGTCATGTCATGTGTTTTCTGTTGCTTTTCCTTTTCATGATTTTGGTTTAGTCCTGGGAACTTCATTGAGTTGAGGCCATTATGGTAGCCTGAGGAAAAACAAGGGCTCCAATGGTAGTTTGTGTAGTAGATGATACAGAACTCATGAGGCACTGTTGATGACATAGTACAATATTGGGTACAAAGTTGTGGCAGCATGCTACCGCCATACTCCATTTTTGCAGATATATCTGGGAAAAGAGGCTTGACCATGACAACGAGGCAGAGGAGGGCTACCCACTGGCCACACATGGGCCGACCACCTTGCCAGCTGACTCAGCGGAGGAGGATGGGTCTGAGGACTTGGAGTGAGGTAGAACACTCACTTCACAGCATGTTCGAGCACGCTTTGCAGCCTGCAGCGATGGAAGTAGGTCTGGAGGGAGTGAGGGCGATGGGGCACGTTAAGTGGGTGCCATGGACGATGGATGGTAAATGTAACCAACGACGGCGTTCGTTCGGTGTGCGACCGTATGTTACCATGGGTTGGGGTTGAATTGGGAGTGCGTGTGTGCTCGTGTGGGTGCAGGCATGCTCCGTCACCCGACACGGTGTCTGCCGCATCCTCGATCTGCGAGGCAGCCAGGCTATGGAAAGGTACATAGGCTGTGAGATAGAGCGAAAAGAGTGAAAAAAAGCGGAGAACGACTCACCTCAGTGCACGAGAACAACGAACGGCACCACCTAGAGTGGGCAGAGTGGATCGATTGAAAAGAGCGGGGCCAGGTAGCCTGTGAAATTCCCGGTTTCTTCGCTCGAAATAGAGTGAAGAGAGTGAAAAAAAAAAAGCGGAGCAACGAACGGCACCGCCCAGAGTGGACAGAGCGGATCGATTGAAGGGGGTGGGGCTGGCTATGTCGTGAAATGCCTGGTTTCTTCACCTTCTCCATATGGAGGTACGGAAATAAGGGGGAGATTGGACAAACTGGAAAAGAGAAAGAACAAATGATCAGTTGACGAAAGGATCGGAACGAGCGAGGTATACTTACCACTCGAAAGCCCCCATCCATCCCTTGTGTGCACTTCCTGATACTGCGAAAAAAACGGAGACTTGAACGCGAAACGATCGGAAGAATCAAAAGCAAAAGTTGTGGGAGGGTGGCAGCAACTGGCTTTGGGCTTTGCAGGTCAGTGCCAGCAATAACTGTCGTTCATCGTTCATCCAGATCAGTGACGATGCGTGTGGGACGCCAGCGGGCATCTTGACCCGTTCTGGCGGACTACAGTGACAGGCGCAGCGACGATGACGCAGCGAACAAGTTGATCGATTCGATTAGATAGGTACCCCGTGCTCATCTCCCTGCAGCCGAGACCACACGCCGACTCGCTTGGCATTAGGCGGGGTCAACGCCGCGCGCGTACTCTGGGTATACCCCACGTATACTTGGAATTTAGCCCCCGGGGATCTCACTCAGGGCCACGCACGTTTCACTTTTATTCGCGGCTTTCTCCTGGCTGCAATGGCGGTTCACCTGGCTGGAGCACTTAGAGGTCCGGGCGTCCCCCTTTCCCCAGTCATTTCTTCTTGGTCCACCCTCAACCAGGGCAATGGCGACAGAGAATTCAGAGTCCATGGGGGTTGCGAACCTTGACAAGGAAACATCCCCTGCCAACCTCACCGTCCTCGCGCAAGCTGCCGTTGCTGAGCATGCCCTCACTACCCTCCAGGCGATGCGTACCTACTGGCGCGCCTTCCTCTGGTGCATTTTCATGTGCATTGGGGTGCTCATGTGTGGTTATGATGCTCAGGTATGTCTCCCTCTACACTCCTGCAAGTTCGGCTCAGTATGTCAGGTTGGCGGAGGATTGTTGGGCGTCCCCCAGTTCCGCGCCGACTTCGGCTATATCTGGAATGGAAGTCCCGTCCTCCCTGCCAGTTGGCAAAACGCATTTAGCAGTGTCGGCTCCATCGGTGGCATGTTTGGTGGATTTTCGTTGGGTTGGATCTCTGATAGGTTGGGGTACATGTTTCTCTCTCCCTCCCTCTTGTCTTCTTTCGCTTAATTCGTGAAAGGCGCTGTGGAGCCGTTGCGGTCGCATCCGTCATTTCCATCGTCGGTGTCTTGATTCAATTCCTATCCCCCACACATGTCAATGGCATGCTCCTCATCGGAAAGCTCGTGAACGGCTTTGCCTTCGGTTCGCCATTCCACTTTCGTTGTGTATGTCTCGTTTGCTCAAGAATATTTTCCTAGGAATGTATCTCTCCTGTGCTGGTGCTTACTGTGTGGAGGTGTCCCCACTTGCTCTACGCGGTATCACCACCGCTGCTGTAAGCTTTTGGATCATTCGTAAGCTCACTTTGTGTATATTTCGCTGCACGGCCTTCTAACGCATTCACAGTTGGTATATTGTAAGCACATTGTAATCTTATGTTCCTTCTCACCGCATACCTCATCAATAGCATGTCTAATTGTGTCATTCGTGCAAGCGGTAGCTGGACGGATGCTTACGCATACAGACTCCCATTGTGAGTAATGCATCCTCCACTACATCCCCGCTATCCTCATATTTGTTCTGTCAGCGCACTTCAATGGATCTTCCCCATCATGCTCTTGATTGGCCTTCCGTTTGCACCCGAGTCTCCTTGGTGGCTGGTACGCAAGGGTCGGTATGAGGATGCCGAAAGAGTCCTCGTCCTTCTCGGAGGACCCACAATCGATGCTAAACTCCAGCGAGAGCGAATTCGGGAAACGATCGAACTCGAGGACTCGTATGCCGCGACATCAACGTACATGGATTGCTTCAGGGGTAAGCCAAGCCTGCCCACACGCAGCATACCATTTACTCACAGTGTTCCAGGCAGAGATTTGAAGCGTACGACTGTTGCCATGATGGTTTTTGTGCTCCAGCAATGCACAGGTGATGACCGGTTGGGGCGTTCGTCTATTCTGGTGACCAGAGCGTGTTTTCAGGTGTTACCTTTGTCTTGGATTATAGTACATACTTTTTTGAGCTTGCCGGGTTTGCCACGAGCAATGCTTTCAACCTTGGTGTGGGAGGGACCGCCATCGGGGTATGTTCTGTAACATACTTCATACGATCCCTGCCTCACGATGTTCCTTGACAGGTCGTTGGAAACGTGCTGACGTTCTACACCATCAACCGCTTCGGTCGTCGGTTCCTCTTCAACTGGGGCATGGTCGCCTGTACCATCGTCTTACTGTTGATTGGCTTCATCTGGATAGGGAATGCGAACCAAAATGCAAAATGGGCCGTTGCTGCACTTGTATGTCGCCTCTCCAACGAGTCTTTGCTGCTATAGGCAAACCGACTCCTGTACATCCTAGACGATTGTCTACACCTTTGTCTTGCAGGTCAGCGTGTGAGTTGTTCACTCCTCGAACAATATGGCCCGTTTGACATATTTCTCGTCGACAACCAACAGTGGTCCAGTGGGTTATACTCTCGCTGCAGAAGTCCCGTCTGCCAAGCTACGTTCGAAGACGGTCGGCATCGGCACATGCACCAACTGTTTGTGTTCCATACTTGTCAACATCATCATTCCCTATCTGTGAGTGGTCCTCGTGTGTCCGCGCCCTGTTGGAGCCGCTTACATTCATCATGCCTGTACGGTATGTAGCGTGAACCCAGATGAGGCGGATCTCGGAGGCTATGTTGGCTTTATCTTTGGGGGTCTTTCATTTGCAGGGTCTGTCTGGGCGTATTTTTTCATTCCTGAAACAAAGGGACGGACCGTTGATGAGTGCGTGATTTCTTTCCTTGCTCTCGACTGCTTTGGTCTTATAACGGCATGGCTGCATGCCTAGGCTCGATGTATTGTACGAAAGGGGGGTGTCTGGCAGGCATTTTGGGGTGCACCAGTTGTATGGAGATACGGACAAAATTTGAAGTCACACAATACACACTCACATGGATTATAATGTGGAGTTCGGTGTTTGACAAATTCCTCGCCTCATGTGTTTACTAACGGGATCGGAGACTCAGACTCGTTCATTTGTGGTGGTGATCATTCATAGGAACGCCTTTGTGATGGTACCGCTGCCGCTCTGGCCGTAAATTCCGGGAGCCATCTTGGACAAGACCCTAATGGCGGCAGGTGGACGTGTGCGCGTGGAAATGATCTGACACGATGCAGATCCCGGGAATAACTTGATCATGACTCATGACTAAGCGAGGTACGTGCCGACAAGTAACGAACAGTCTGAATTCTTCACACCAAGTCCAGGTTCGTCTCCTCGATGTAGGCCGATTATACGCTTACGATGCACACTTACTGTAACTCCCTCCCTCAGTTGGTCTCAAGACGGGCTTGAACCTGTTCATCCACACCGCATCAGTAAACCGAGTAATGATCCCAACCAGTACCTACCGGTACCTACCATCGGTTACCAGCCAACCGGTTTACTGATGCGAGTCACGGGACGGAAAGAATGGGGAAACCCAGGCAGCACATGCCGCAAAAACCTTTGATGCGAAATAAGTGTTTCAGGTTTGGTGGAAGTCTTCCTCTTGCTTATTCGTATGTACGGTCCTTGGGTTTGGTCCCATGGCATATTCACCGCAGGGGCGAGACCGCAGAGGCGAGACCGCATATTCTTATCGCTCAGCTAAAAGTTGCGACTCAGCGTTTGACCCGGACCTGCCCGGGACGCTTATAGGCATCCATGTCCACGTATACATCTTATCTTGACCAGCCTAAACTATGGCAAAGGCGACAGAGAAAATTCGGCCCACAGAGATTTCGAGTACGCACAAGGGCAGATCCCCTGTCAACCTCACTGTCCTCACACAAGCCGCCGCCGCCGAACATGCCCTCACTCCCCTGCAGGCGATGCTTATTTACTGGCGCTCCTTCCTCTGGTGCATATTCATGTGCATCGGCGTGCTCTTGGTTGGTTACGATTCCCACGTACGTCTCCATCCAAGTTCGAAACCCCTCACTCACTGGCCCGGTTGGGTGTCCTCATTCAATTAGGTTGGCGGAGGATTGTTGAGCGTCCCCAAGTTCCGCGCCGACTTTGGCTATATCTGGGACAATCAACCTGTCCTCCCGGCCGGTTGGCAGATCGCATTTACCAGTTGCGGCATTATTGGCTGTATGTTTGGTGCCCTTACGTTGGGCTCAATCTCTAATAAGCTGGGGTACGCGCTTAATCTCTCGCTTCTCTCTTCTCTCGTTTAGTATCGTTCGTGATAGGCGCCGTGGTGTCGTTGCGATCGCGTGCATTATTTCCATCTTCGGTGTCTTGATTCAATTCTTTACGCCCCCACACGCCAACGAGATGCTCCTCGTCGGAAAGTTCATCAATGGCTTTGCTCTCGGTACGCCGCTCCACTTGCTGTGTATCTTCCGATTTCTCAGGAGCAGTATTGCCGTAGGGTTGTACATATCAGGTGCTCCTGGTTACTGTGTGGAGGTGTCCCCACTTGCTCTGCGTGGTATCACCACCGCTGCTGTGAACTTCTGGCTCGTCGGTAAGTTCAGTTTGTGTATCTTGTGTTTCACGGCGTCGCTAACGTGTCTACAGTTGGTCAACTGTGAGCACCCCTGCATCTCGTCGCATTCCTTCTCCCTGAGTACGGTTTTGCCAATAGTGTCTCCAACTGTGCCGTTCGCGGAACCGGGAACAGGACAGATGCCTACGCATACAAATTTCCATTGTGAGTAACGTATCCTTTACATTTGCGTCATCCTCAAATTTGTTTGTCAGCGCATTTCAGTGGATCTTCCCTATCATACTCTTGATCGGCCTTCCATTCGCACCCGAGTCTCCTTGGTGGTTGGTACGCAAAGGCCGGTATGAAGACGCCGAGAAAGTCCTTATCCTGCTAGGAGGACCCACGATCAATGCCAAACTGCAGCGAGAGCAGATTCGGGAGACCATCGAACTCGAAGACTCGTATGCCGCAACATCAACATACATGGATTGCTTCAGGGGTAAGCTATCCCTGCCCGCACTCATAAATTACATTGACCCGCGGTGTTTCAGGGAGCAATTTGCCACGTACAATTGTTGCTATGATGGTGTTTGTGCTCCAGCAAGGGGCAGGTGCGGATCACCCAGACCGTATATGTATGTCTACTCCGGTTACTTAATCGTGTTTTCAGGTATCTCCTTCGTCATTGGTTTCAGTACATACTTTTTTGAGCTCTCCGGGTTCGCCACGAACAACGCTTTTAATCTCGGTGTGGGGGTGACCGCCATCGGAGTAAGTTAAGCCAT
This sequence comes from Hemileccinum impolitum, assembly GCA_003316335.1. Taxonomy (NCBI): domain Eukaryota; kingdom Fungi; phylum Basidiomycota; class Agaricomycetes; order Boletales; family Boletaceae; genus Hemileccinum; species Hemileccinum impolitum. The sequence continues at coordinate 29,501 of QFEQ01000339.1, forward strand.
ATACTCGGAGTGACTTGGCCACATTCCCCTCTTAACAGGTTGTCGGAAATCTGCTCGCTTTTTATGCAGTCAACCGTATCGGTCGTCGACTGCTCTTCAACTGGGGCATGGTCGGCTGCACCGTCAACTTACTGTTGATCGGTTTCATCTGGATTGGGAACGCGAACCAAGATGCAAAATGGGCCGTCTCTGCATTTGTACGTCACTTTCCCAATCAGTGTTTTATCCAAATAAATCGACCATCCTAGACGATCGTCTACGGCTTTGTCTACCAATTCACCATGTGAGTTGGCCTGCGCCTTGAACCGATTGGTGCATTTGACACCTTTCTTGTTGACGCCCGACAGTGGTCCAGTGGGTTATGCCCTCTTTGCCGAAGTTCCGTCTGCCCAGTTGCGCTCAAAGACGGTCGGCATCGGCATATGCACTAGCGCGGTTTGTGTCGTACTTACCAACATCATCATTCCTTATCTGTGAGTGGTCCTTGTGTGTCTGCGCAGTTATTCGAGATGTTTACAATCGCCCTTGTGCTTTCCCGTTCCGGTACAGCGTGAACCCTGACGAAGCAAATCTTGGAGGCTACGTCGGCTTTATTTTTGGAGGTCTCTCATTTGCAGGGTCCATTTGGGCGTATTTCTTCATTCCTGAGACTCGTGCACGGACCGTCGACGAGTGCGTTATTTTATGGTTTGTGTTCTTGCTTGCTTGGATCTCATTATGATTGCACCCCCTAGGCTCGATCTATTGTACGAGAAAGGCGTTCCTGGGAGGCATTTTGGGACGTACCAGTTGTATGATGGGGATGTGGACCGGAATTGAAGGATGGGTGGGACGAGGGGATGATTGGCCTCTGGCAGACTAGGGGCGGTTACGAAATTTGTCATGTATTGTACTTGTGGGGAGGGCCGTTACGGGGTCTAAGTTGTGCCATTCCATGGATATATGTTGTCTGCGCAAAGTCTGTCGCATATCTAACAGTGCTGCTGTGACCCCACTTCCGAGAGTTATCAACCCTGCATACCCACAGGGGTTACTAGGGTGTAGGTCGGTTCAGTTATGCAAGTTCGCCATTTCATTTTTGTCTTTGTGATGGTATGCTGCCATTGCCACCTTAGAAGGGACTGCTTCGGAACACTGTCAGTTTTCTTTCCGAAGATTTTATTCAAGATTCTGGAGATACTTTGGATGAAACTCTGACTGTGAGACATGCCAGTTGGTGGACGTGAGGGTGGAAATGACTGCAATCAGTCTGGTGATCAGACCCATCTGAGGTTACCGATGGGCTTGGTCACCAGGTTAGACAGCTAGCAGATCTCGAAGGTATGGATCATGAGTACGGGGTGCCGACAAAACGAGCAGTCATTGATGCCCAGACCATGCCCCTCACCTCCTCCACTACACATAGCGTATATGGGGTGTGATGTCCGAGTCACCCTCCATTTGCCATCTTGTGCCATCTTGACGGCGCTGTGCTTCGCGGCTGCCCCCAGTGTAACTCGTTTGATTTTTCCGTGTATTGCTGTCTGGCAGCGCACTACACTAGCACTCACTCACCTTCGTAGCCAATAAGAGTGTCGACAATTCAATCTCTTCGATGGTGTCGTGAGTGACGTATCGAGCGGGTTACTAGTAGGTGCGGTACGTGGTACGTGTTTGAGTTAGTACCTCGGTTGCATTCAATGCCAGCTGGACAACCTGCGATAGTGCGAGTTTGACAAGTCAGAGCCACGCACCAAATCCTAATATTTATGAAACACGTCGGTAGGGTGAAACCCATGAGTCAATGGCATCCCGGAGCGAAGATTGATCCAGAATTACTGTTGTGGTATTTGTTGCCAGTGTCTACGTGGCATGTCGAGAGAGAGAAATGAAACAAGGAACAATACACTTGGCTGTCACCCTGAGTTGAACGTTTCAACGTTCAACGGATTGATTGGCACCCGAATCGGTCATGCTCCGAGTCAATTTAGATGCTGCTGGTTGAAACGTTGAAAGTTGACACTTTCTCAGTACAACTTTCGCTATTGAAGCTGAACTTGAAGTACAGCGAATGAAAAAGATACGAGTTGGACTTTGTGACAAAACCCGCAACACTCTGGGACTTTTTTTTTTCGAGGAGACTTACATCCGCAGCACCAAATGGCCCGTCAAGACAACCAAAAGTTGGTCTGTTTTCCGAATTTTACGGACATCCGAGTCTTCCTTCTCCCATCTCTTATGGCAGACTCACCGCAGTTGCGGTGCGACCGTCAATTGTGTTTCATTCTTGTTCGCGCCTCTTATCCACAAGTACTAGTAACGGGGTTTCACCTAGGACAGGCACCAGCATTTCGGGACGGACTGTCTGTGTAATAGAGACGCAGACAAGAATTGAAGCTACCCTGATACTCACCCGTGGCATACGAACGTCTTCATGATGCCATGAGTCTGTGCTGGTGCCGCTGTCAGAACAACATTCTTACCGAAGAGGCTGTCAACGGGAGACTGTTCTCGTTCCATTTCCTGACATTTAGCGAGACAGGGTGGACGAGTCCGTGTGATCAGAATATGGCATGCAGATCACGAAGCGATCCCTCGGTCGTTCTTACGGAGTAAGCAGGTTCAAAGTATCCATTGGCAAATGCCGAACGCCCACCAACTTTTGGTACATCGTTTGGTGTGGGTGCTTCTTTTTCCTAACGAAGTGAGTGTTGCATTTTCTACTGTAACATTATGGAGTTTGGGTCGCGTCGGGGTCAGGAGTCGCGGCCCGGGCTTCGAGTCCCACCAGCCTGAGGGTTTTACGTAGTCCAGCGTAAGCGGTTGCCCCTTTCAACTTTTTTTTTCTTTCAAATTCAGGTAAGCGTACTTCTTTGGTCATCGATCAGAGTTTCGGTCACACAGGGCGTCGTCGCTCAGGCTGAGTCTCCCTCATCGTCGCTGAAGCCGCTGACTGCGGATAGCCCTTGTTCCTCGAGTTTATCGGACTCTGGGTTTGTTTCGTCCAACTGACGCGCTTCACGAATCACAACAACGGGACAAGTTCCTGCGCTGTGACTCGGACGTTCGTGTTGTCGCAGGTGAACGTTTGAACCATTGCAAAGTACAACTGAGATACTGACTCACCAATAGTATTGACACAAGTCGCCATACTTCGTGACCTAGCCCAGTCGGTATATCATCCATGGCATCCACTGAAGAGATTGAACCATCGAACCTGAGGCACGAACAGACACTGGCCAACTCCATTGCCTCAAGAGGTATAGTCCCTATGAGTACTAGTCTGCCCCCATCTAAGTCCCTTGTACTTCCCTAGGTTGTGTGTCACGCGCGTTTCATTCTTATTGAATCGCATCTCTCAACTAGCCGTAATGGCGTTTCACCTTGCTGTGGGCCTGCGCACTTATAGGTCCAGGCCTTCCACTCACCACATCCATCCCTTCTTGATTCACCCTCAACTGTGATAATGATGACAGAGGAATTAGAGCCCACGGAGGTTGCGAGCATTGACAAAGCCAGATTCCCTGTCAACTTCACTGTGCTCGCCCAAGCCGCCGCCGCGGAACATGTCCTCACTCCTCTTCAAGCCATGCGTATCTACTGGCGCGCTTTTCTGTGGTCCACGTTCATGTGCATCGGCGCGCTCTTGTGGGGTTATGATGTTCAGGTAGGTCTCTATCTACAGTCCTGCAGCCTCAACTCAATCGAATAGATCGGTGGTGGATTGTTGAGCATCCCTCAGTTCCGCACCGACTTCGGCTATGTTTGGAATGGAAGTCCTGTCCTCCCCGCTAGTTGGCAAATCGCATTCAACAGCGTCAGCTCCATCGGCGGCATGTTTGGCGGTCTCTCGTTGGGTTGGATCTCTGATCAGTTGGGGTAAATTTGATAAATAACAAATAATAATGATAGCTTCTCACCTTTTGCTCACTCATCCATTATAGGCGCCGTGGAGCCGTTACGGGCGCATCCGTCATATCCATCGTCGGCGTCTTAATCCAATTCCTATCTCCCGCACATGCCAACGGCATGCTCATTGTCGGAAAATTCATCAACGGCTTCGCTCTCGGTTCGCCATTCCACTCTTGTTATACCTCTCCACTGCTCAAAAGCATTGTGCTAGGGCTGTATGTCTCTTGTGCTGGGGCTTACTGCGTGGAAGTCTCCCCACTTGCTCTGCGTGGTATTACCACGGCTGCTTCAAACTTCTGGATCTTCCGTAAGTCCAGTTGTGTATATTTCGTTGCGCCACACTGTTAATGCGTTTACAGTTGGTATATTGTGAATTCTTTAGCGTCTTCTCGCATTCATCCTCTCTAAAATGACATCGTTACTAGTATATCTAATTGTGTCATTCGCGCAACCGGTAATCGGACAGATGCCTATGCATACAGACTCCCATTGTGAGTAATCCATGCTCTACCTCCATGCTCTCCCCAAGATTTGTTCTGCCAGTGCACTCCAGTGGGTGTTCCCTGTCGTCCTCTTGGTCGGCCTTCCTTTTGCCCCAGAGTCCCCCTGGTGGTTGGTACGCAAAGGTCGATATGAGGATGCGGAGAAAGTTATTCTGCATCTCGGAGGACAAAAAATCGATGCCAAACTGCAGCGAGAGCAAATCCGGGAGACGATCGAACTCGAGGACTCGTATGCCGCAACATCAACGTACATGGATTGCTTCAAGGGTAAACTATTTCCGTCCCATGCTCGTAGAACGCCTTTGACTTGCAATGTTTCAGGTGAAAATTTCAGGCGTACGATCGTTGCCATGATGGTGTTTGTGCTCCAGCAATGCGCAGGTGACAATCAGCAAGACCGTGCGTCTATGGCAGTGATTAAACCGTGCTTTCAGGTATCACCTTCGTCCTGGGCTATTGCACATACTTTTTTGAGCTTTCTGGGTTTTCCACAAACGAAGCTTTCAACCTCGGTGTGGGAGGGACTGCAATCGGAGTAATGTCCGCAATACATTTTATGTGATCTCTGTCTCACCTTTTTAAACAGGTCGTTGGAAGCTTGCTGACTTTCTGCGTTGTCAATCGTTTCGGTCGTCGGATTCTTTTCATCTGGGGCATGGTCGCCTGTACCATCATCTTACTGTTGATGGGTTTCATCTGGATAGGGAACGCCAACCAAGATGCAAAATGGGCTGTCTCTGCATTTGTATGTCGATTTTCCAACGAGTCCTTGTCTTAGTTGAACTGAATCCTGGGTGTGCTAGACGATCATTTACAACTTTGTCTTCCAAGTCAGTGTGTGAGTTGCTTCTGCCTTGGACTGTTTGTCGCATTTGACACGTCTCTCTTTGATGACGACCAGTGGACCAATGGGATGGGTCCTTTTTGCCGAAGTTCCATCTGCCAAATTACGTTCAAAGACAGCAGGTATCGGGGTTTGTACCGGCGCGCTAGCTTCCATGCTTGTCAACATCATCATTCCCTATCTGTGAGTTGTCCTTGTGTGTCTGTGCTCTCCTTGGGGTTACTTACAGTCACCGTGCACCTGCGTAGCGTCAACCCTGACGAAGCGAATCTCGGAGGCTACGTTGGCTTTATCTTCGGAGGTCTCTCGTTTGCGGGGACTGTTTGGTCGTATTTCTTCATTCCTGAAACCAAGGGACGGACGGTCGATGAGTGCGTGTTTGCATTCTTGCGTGCATTTTCGGCTGTCTCATAGCTGCACGCCTAGGCTCGATTTATTGTACGAAAAAGGGGTGCCTGCAAGGCATTTCGCGACTCATCGGTTGTGTGATGTGGATGTGGACGAGACTTGAAGGAGACGTGCGCGATTTACCTCCCGTAGACTTGGGGGTCTCTAGAGCGCGGCATTTTCTGATCGATTTCATCCCAAGAACCTATTTGTTCATTCGTGTATAACAGTGCTTTACTTATCGACGTACCGCTCCCATTTTGGAACTTCGAAGCGGTACATCGAACCGTTCCAGACATAGAACTTGAAGCTTGAAGTCCCGACTTGAATAGAAGCATCCCCGACCTGTGACGTCTCCGACATCAAGAAGCTCGATTGGCATTGAATCCCACCCTTGAAGATGTCGACAAAAGCCACAGGTATGCTAAAAGAATACTAGCTTGACTCCCGTCCAAGCTGACACAACGCAATTTCATGGTCAAGCCCGAATGCTGTTACACTCGAAGAGGCAAAGTCCCACCGGTAAACACGGTCTGTACGTGAGTGGCACAAGACATGTACCACTGCTCTGGTAGTACTGAATGCGTTTTCTGGCTAGAAGTCTGCAATCTCACCACTGCTTCACCCTTGCCTCCTAATTGTCACGGGAGAAATATCTGGCTGGTATTTACCACCCCTCCCTAAGGTGCCGTGAGGCCATTTGTCTTCAGCGCTGATTGTCCTTTGGCATGTGATGCACAGTTACCCAATTGGATGCTTGTCCCCAGAAGCCTTCGCCCACGGCTCGATTCGCTATTTAAGACCTGGTATCAACAATATGATATCTTGCGACTCGATGGGAACCATTTCATCTCCTCATTCATTTCTGCACAAACGATGGGATGGTACATCTTGACTACCCTTCTGGCAGGGTTCAATGGTACCGCTCACAGCGACGACCCTGGACATAGCTTTGCGGCTTCAACACCGCATTGAAGGGAAGTGTTACCCACTTCCCCCTGGCCCTACCCACTGCCACTCTTAGGGAGTCTCTGTTAATTCCTAACTGCCTCAATTGACGTGTACAGAATGGGGGCAAAGTATGGTGTATGGTTTAGAAAGCCGGGTATGCGACGCTGAGTATTCCCAAGGTGATATAATATACGTTCGATTGTTGGGTACCGACACTATTGTCCTGAACTCGACCTCGATCGCTTCGGAGCTATTCGACAAACGATCAAGGCTATAGTCCAAGAACTGATTTGCAATATCATCGATGATCCCAATGAATACCGATTTCATTTTAGCACGTAAGAACATGAATCAACACTGGATAGATCTGCGATAACACGGATTCAAACATGTTTGCTGTTTTAGTTGCTACGTCTGCAGTGTATGACTATGAACCAATCCCTTGGAATGACCCCACGGCGTCGATCATCAACAAGTACCCGTCGCAGGACTGGCCCCCGGGAAAGTACTCCTTTTTTCTCTCTCTCCTCGTGAAGATGTTCCCCTTTTGTAAGGTACCCTATGATTAAATTAAGAAAACGGCATCACTGAAATCATTTTGGAAAGTACTCTATATGCCCGACTGGCTTCCAGGGTCTTGGATTAGATGTGAGGCAAAGGAAGCGTATGGGTGGAACATCAAGACGATCGAGACGCCAGGGACTATGATCAGGAATTCCTGTAAGAATCTAAAGGTTGCATGAATGGTGCAATGGTATCGGATTACATCACTCGGATGGACTCGAAGCTGAGTGGCTCGCATAGCTCTGGATATGAGACTGCTCTCGAGCACGGTTCCGCGACTGCTTTTCTAGATAAGGTCTTGCTAACGGGGGAAAAAGGAGGTTAGATCTTACCATTTGTCTACACAGGCTGCGCAGGAACGGCTTGTGGGTCCATCAAGGCCGGATGTATTGCTTATGATTTTACAGTCAACCTCTGCGTTGATGACGTTCTTGCTTGCAATGGTTCAGAACCCACGCATTTAGAAGCATGCCCAAGTAATAATTGATGCTAGAAAGGCTCCCAGAGTTCGAGGATAGAGAATCCTTGCCATATATCGACGCAATCACGCAAGAAACATTGAGATGGAGGCCAGTTGTGCCGATGCATGCGTGCTAGGACTCATATTTCATTTCAGAATGATTAGATCATTCTGAAGTTGTCTCGCACGCCACCACGTGTAGTGACATCTACAATGGATATTACTTACCGAAAGGTACGCATGTCCTACAGCATGTTATCTGCTCGCCTAAATTATCATCAAGGGCAATCGTCCTTATAAACGCCTGATATGTTCTTCACGGTCCCGAGAAAGCTGCATAAGAGTTATTCACCATTCACATAAGGCAATGTCACACGACGAAGCTCGGTACCAGATGCAGGAAATTCATACCTGAAAGATTCTTGGGTGATGAAGGGAGATTGACAGACGACGACCTTGGCGAGTTTGTCTTTGGATTTGGGAGGTGAAGATGTCCAGGTAACCTACTACGCTCCGAGTATAGAGTATGAGCTGACACAACGCACAAATGCCCTTTATTATATCCAGGCCAACACGTCGCCGATGCATCTCTATCGTGACGATGCTGGCCACGCTTGATTTTAATCTTGCCAAAGATACCGGATACCGATGGAAACGACATCAAATTCGAAGCGACGTTTGCAACTGGGCTGATCGAGTACGTTTGGACAGTCTTTTTCCCTGATTTTTGGATCCCCATCTGAACCATTTTCGCCATCCTAATGTTTTCTCTTGTCAGCTCATTCCTCGCGCACATGTGAGCAAAGAAGCGGTTTGCGGTATCCTCACAAATTGAGGCAGGAACCTAAACACCTACTCATCGCCTAAGATTGACCCTAGGCTTCCTGAACAGTGTGTTTCAGTAGGAGCGGGCTGTATCAAATCGAACCAGCCTGGTCTGGGATCATAGCGGGCACAGGACTAAGTAGACAGCGATTAATACTGATGTCGCTGCTCCATATAAATTGAACCCCACAAGCACTTTTGGAAGCAAAAGTGGGATTTGCCTGAGACGCCGAGTGGATAGGTGACTCCTGCCAGTGAAAACTATAAAATTCCACGGACCCTGGACCTGTCACTCGTGTACAGCTAACTACTATGTATGAGCCAAGAAGGGCCCAGATGCGTTGTGTTGTGTTGCAAGCGACGGAACGATGCGTTGCCAATTGCTGGGAATACCAGATCGATAAAAAACGTGAGGACAGGGCCAGTCCTCAGCGGACACTGGCTGCGATTATTCGGAGAAGCTCGAGTATCTCTGCAACGGTGTCGCCGTCCACCATACAGCGTACCTTCTTCCTGTTACCCCGGGTCTGGGGAACCCGTCTTCGGGTGTGCGCGACCGCTTGCCCAAACTGCACCCAATGTGAGCTTGGGCGCATCGCTGGCATCCTTCGGCCGCGTTCACGTTGACCTTAATGTCCTACATTCGTCAATCAAATCGCGAAATGATGTTTTACTCACGTCTTTTTTGCCCTTCCTCCTTGTCCTGGAGCTTCTTGTCCTGTAGTGGCGCTCCTTCCCCCAACGCTCCTTCTCCCGGCGCTCTATCTCCGGCGCTCCTTCTCCAGGAGCTCCAGTGACTGCTGTTGCTATGCTATCCCCATAGACAACTCTTCGATTGTCTTGGAGGTTTGAGGCTCAACCCGGCTAGGGATTGTGGCCGCTAGGAGTGGGGCTGGGAGATTTGGACGACATAGTGGTGCGTGCGACTTCAACATGACCATGACATTTAACATTCTGTATCAACTCTTATCCCCCCAGAATTTTCTTACCGACGTTTCAAAATAATAGAACGTGCGCACTTCACTTATGATATTGTGAGTCGGTCTGAAAATCTAAAGAGTTATGGGCCAACGTCGGGGTGTGAATGGGTGATCCGACGCTTTTTTCGACTATGGCGGCTGTGACGGCTCTGGACGCCTGTGACGGCTTATGGCGGCTGTGGCGGCTGCAAACTTAACCGTCGTTAAACTCGCTTACCAATAGAAACTTTCCTTTTTTGCTCGAAAAAACCATGTGGCATACGTGGCGTGGGAACTTAACATTCCTCCCTTCAGTAGGCCGGTGACAGCACAGCTGTGTGAGAACTGCATGTGGCGTGGGAACTTAAGGTCGTCTGTCGACTACGAAGCATCACCATGCATCACACACTCACCACACCTTCAATTTCACCCTTTCCCTTCAATTTTCTCTTGAATCCCCTTCAATAATCTGATTTTTTTGGTAAGCTGGTGCAATCATGAGGTAGAAATGGGTTGTTCTGATGAGATTACAGATCTTTACTCACTGTTTTGATCTTTGGCAATCCATTTGGTGTGTTTATTCCCATTTCATATTTCTAATCTAAGCTTTGAGTGTTAATCTTCTATATTATATATAGATTTCATTAGAGCCTGAGGTAAGGTACTAAGCATAGATAGATAGAAATGGGTTGATCTAATGATTTTTCAGATCTTTATATCATTGTTTTGATCTTTGGCAATCTATCTGGAAAGTTTCCTTCTTTTTCACATTTCTAACACAAACTTTGAGTGAAAAATGATTTTTAAAGCCAGTAAGTGCACCAGATTCATCTTATTAAAGTTTCTCTAAGAGAGTATATCACTTGCACAAGAGCAAATCTGGGGGAACAGAGGCTCTGACTACCCAAGTGGACATCCAATCAAGAGATACACTCAGGGTAACTAAAAGGAAGGTTTTTTTGGTTATGTTGTATCAATAATTCTTCTGTGATTCTGAAGCCAGTGTGAAAATCTTGCCACAGTGAAGTGTTTGGTCAAGTCCCTACTACCTGGCTTCACAGATTCAACTCTGTGTATTTGCTGGTTGCTAAGGCCTTTTTTAGGCTGGGACCTCTGATAGCAGTACAGAGTAGAGACTAGATTGGGAGGGCTTGAAGTTCTTGACTAGGTCATCCTTCTTGCATTACCATTCATTTTGGTCTTGGGTGTTCTACCTTTTGCTCTGTCATTCTCTGTGTCCTGGTTGCGTTAAGTAACATCTGGCTTTAAGGAAAGTAGGGGGATTATTCAGGTGCATCCCAAATTATATCTTTCTTTTCAACCTTTGATTATCTGGTGCTCAAATGTATGTGTATATTCTTATTTTTCTCCACTTTGAATAGTTTCATTGAATTTCAAATATTAGGGCTTCACCACCTACCACTCCTGAGCGTGCCAGAAATACTGCTCGCCAATCTGAATGTGATCAGAGAACACTTGGCTCTCCACCATCTTGCTGTTTTCCCAGTCATTCTGCTCAAATACCTCATAACATGCCTAATGCCTTGATGGTAGGTATATTATTATCTTTACACATTTTATTATATATGTGTTATTCTTTCTCCAGAGTGGTGGTGGTTGTGGCAAGACCTATGTCTCCAACCTGATTGCTTCTGCTATTCATTCCAATGGCCAGATTGTCCTCTGTGTGGCATCTACAGGAATTGCTTCTCTTCTTCTCCCTGGTGGTCGCACTGCCCATTCTCGCTTCAAAATCCCCATTTCCTGCCATGAACAAAGTGTCTGCAATATCAAAAAGGATGATCTTACCTACCAGCTCCTTCAAAGAACTCTTCTCATCATCTGGGATGAAGCTGCCTCTCAGGATCATCATGTGGTGGAATGTGTGGATCATACCTTAAGAGATTTACTGGATCAAAATAGACCATTTGGAGGAATCACTTCTCTGTTCAGTGGAGACTTCAGACAGACTCTTTCTATCATCCAGCATAGAATAAGAGCTCAGATTGTGCCTGTTACCCTCACTCATTCCCATCTCTGGCCTTAAATGAATATCCACCAGCTTGGTCAAAACATGTGTCTGGGTCAAGATCCTGAATCTGATGATTGGGCTCAATCTCTCTTACACATAGGCTGTACAGATGAAGAAGTGGAGCTTCCTCAGCATATGTCATCTTCCTGATCAGTACTTTCTGGATCATACTATTCTCACTCTCAGGAATCTTCAGGTTCATGAGATTAACACTGCCATTCTAGAGGCCATCCAACCACAGGAGAAAGTGACCTATATTAGTGCAGACTCTATCACAGATGGGGAGTATGACTATATCCAGCCAGAGGTCTTGAACACTTTTGATCCTCTCAGATTCCCTCTACACAAATTGGAGCTGAAGAATGGAGCACCTCTTATGCTGTTGAGAAACCTGGACCCTATTCATGGACTCTACAATGGAACAAGACTCAGACTCATCAGATCCACTTCTAGAATTCTGGAATGTCAAGTATTGAAAGAGGGTGGACAAGGAGAAGTGGTGCTAATACCCAGAATAGCACTGGATGCAAGTCTGGAGGACTCTCCTGTTCCATTTAGAAGATTCCAGTTCCCAGTACATGTGGCCTTTGCTATGACCATTAACAAATCTCAAGGACAATCAGTTAGGAATGTTGGGATTGATTTGAGGGCACCTGTATTCTCTCATGGACAGCTCTATGTTGCTCTCTCACGTTGCACTCATCCTAGAAGGATCAAGGTACTATTCAAAGATGAACAGGAGGATACCAAAACAACAAGTGTAGTTTGGCCAGAAGTGTTTGTAAATCTGAATATTTAGTGGATGATATTTGTACTATAAACATTTTTGAAACTTGAAATGTGCTGATTACTGTCTAAAATGTCTGACTGACATGTAACTAACTTGACTAATGTCTATTAACTAACTACACTTCAAACTGTCTGTGCCAAAGGCACAACACAGGTCAACTACCTAGTCAAAGAGTTACGGGGGAACAGGGCGTGGGAGGGGGAACAGGGTGTGGTAGTCGATGCTTGACTCGAGTATTTCGTTTACCACTTATTTTCTCGACTGTATCGGCTGTTTCGGTTAATACCATGTGTTCTACCTTTTTTGGGCTGATGCCACTGTGGAGTTTGAATAAGTCCTCCATTGGGCCATAGTGGAGTTTGAATTCTAAAATCTCCGCCCTTTGTGGTGTTTGAATCAGTCCTTCCCATGACAGCACTGCCACCACTCAACATTTCCCCCTTTTTCATCTGTCACTACTACAGGCCATCAGTGGAGTTTCAAATTTGAAATCTCCCTTTGCTTCTGCCCTTCGACTATGCTCATCTGGCTGTATCATAGCCATATTGGCACAAAATCCCCTTTCTATTGCCAAAATCAACCCACTGAAAGCCTGTCCACTGTAAGTTAGTCCAATATCTTGGTGATAACACTGATTTTCACCACAGATCTTCATTGATAAGGCTTTATTGGCCTTTTTTCTCATCTTCTGGCTCTCACTGTCCTTCTAGTGAGTGTCTGACATCTCTGATTGACTTATTTACCATGTTCTTTTGTTTCTTTTTGTTCTCTTCTACTGATTTCACTGATTGTTTTGGTATCTGGGCTGATTTTCATCACAGATCTTCTTTGATAAGGCATCTCTGATCTTTGATCTTTTGGTAAGTGTTGGAGATTGTGTTTACCACTAATTCTGACTCATTTCTACTGTAGATCTTTTACCTGGTAGGGCATCTTTGTTCATTTGTCCTTTTTTTTTTTCAAATTCACTACTAATCTTTATTGATAGAGCTTTTTTTGGTCTCTTCACTCTTTGTGATTATTATACCTGGACTCCAGGGTTAAGGAGATAGGCATTAGCACTTTGCCTGTTGACTCTGTGATAGTCAGAGAAAAGCACTCTATAGCCACACTTGCATATATGGTTGTCTGCCATTATAAATAAGGATAAAGTTGCTGTTTCCTCATAGTGCACTAGAGGACGGTTCTAAGGGACGTTAAGCCTTAGTGTTTACGGATAGATGATATATATTTGTCTGATAGTTCACATGATTACTGGTTATTGTCACATTGTAATACTCTGCATTAAAGAGTAGATTTGTGTAAGTGAGGGTATCATCCAGATTGGCTGTTGGCTGGAGACCCAAACGAAGAAGACCTCAGCAAGACACTCTGTTTTTTTTTACAGCCCTTTTCTTTTTATACTTTTATACTACTCTTTGGTGTCATTATGTGAGTTCTTTTTGATAATTGCTTTTATTGTTATATATGGCTGATTATTATTTTATTTGATGTAGGCCATCTTCTCCAACCTCTCCTCAGCATGCTCACAATGCATCTCACCAGGCTGAACATGACCAATGATTACTTGGCTCCCCTTCTATGTGTCATATACCATCAAACTCTACCATTCCCTTTCATCCTCCTCCCCCTCTTCAATTCAATACTCCTCCTCCTGCTCTTTAATTCAATCCATCTTCATTTCCTATACCAAATTTGCCAGAATGAGTTGATTATAATGCTTGGCTGTTAGAAGGTCACATGATCAGGTGCATGTGACCGCAGGAATGTTCATCTGACTACAGACCAGACTCATGACATCATCAATAATGTCATGTCTCATGTTCCTTATCTCTTTCTCACATTCATTTCCACTGGCTTCTTTTGTTCTAGAACATTCCGTTCTCTTATCTTCACCTGCCCTTAACCTAATTCAGACTCAGATACTTGCCCTAAAGTACTCAGTTGTTACTATATAAACCCTCCCTGTAATTCCCTCATACTTTAGTTCTATTCACTTCATTCCACCCACTATTAACCAGTGCCTGCAACTCAGTAATACCGCTCCTCTCCTCATTGCCAGCTTAGCCCTCTGTCAAGGGGCCTCTTTTATGCTTTATCGGATCGTCACCATCGCCATTCCTATTTTCAACCTTGTTCTCATTCTCCTCATTGATATTGACACAAATGTTCACCATCTCCTCATATCAGTCTATCTCATCAAACCTGTTGTTGCAGCCCACAACAGAAGGCTTTAATCTTGATCACAACAGATGTTGTCAATCCAGACACAATCAAACCCATGCTAATACATCTGCTCAGCATCTTCAGCAAGAAAATCAAAGACTTTATGCTCTTAGAGCACAGTAGTTACAATGGCAGGAACAGGAACAACAACATTTGCATACTTTGAGAATACAACAACAACAGCAATGGGAAGAGCAGGAGAATCAAAGACTCTATGCTTTAAGAGTATAGCAGCAGTAACAACAATTATTGAAGTACAATGGTACTTCAATGTGAAGGGACAGAGGAATGAGTCTCAGGTGGGAACTCTCACCTGGTATTGATGATATGATAGAGTGAATCAAGTAGAAGAGGTGGAGAGTCTTGCTAAGATTTGAGGGATCGAAGCAGAAGCAAATGAATCAAAGATAACTCATTAAAGAGAAAGATTGATTTGAAAGATCAATCTAATATATGATACAGGATGTTTGTATCTAATCAACAAAGAGATCATAAAGACAAACAATCTATCATATTCTATATCATTCTAACCAATGAAATAAAGAAGAAAGAGAATGATACGATTGTGCGATATCCAATCGCACAAAGCTCTCTGTATGGTGTGAGATTGCACCATACTTATCTAATCTATCATCAGATAGTCTCATCACATGACAATCATGAATGGTGTAAGCGTAGTTAGTGTTATGTAAACACATTAGTCAGTTAAGGTAATAAAACCATACTGACATCTAGCATTAACCCAACTGACATTAGGTTAAGCTGTACTGTCATTAGGTTTGTTAACCTAATGACCATACTGATGCCTGACTGACACATTAGGATAAGTCTTTACTGACATTAGTCCAAAATGTAGTCGGTTTAATTATTAGTTAAAACTAATAATCTCAACAACAATGGTGGAAACAGGAGCAAGAATGTTTACATCTCTTAAGAATACAACTACAACAGCAAAGAGAAAACCAGGAGAATCACCATCAAATTGGTATCAGATTACAGCAGCTACATCAGGAGCAGCACCATCAGCATCATCTGGAAGAACAAAGACAGGTTATTCAGCAAAGAGAAAATCAAAAGGATATGGATATAGACCATATTAGATAACTCAAAGGCTACTTTCTGAGGCTTTGAGTGAACATAGTTATCAATCTGCAGAACAATATGAACAGGATCAGCAGAGACAAAGATATGTGATATGTTTTATTTATTTTATTGTATGTTGAAATTATTTTAGACATAATTTTGGATCTGGATCTGTTTTATCATCCTTATCATCACTCACACCATCACTCACACCCTTATCCTCACTCACACCCTCACCTTCA